>SNQJ01S0237431.1:0-13750 GCA_010110895.2 Picea sitchensis | reverse complement strand
TAGCCAAAGTGTATAGGTTAGATTAGTGAATAAATCTGGCCAGACTGTCTAATCCTGGTCAGATAGCCCTAGGGTAGAGTAATTTCTTAACCCAACAGTTTAATCTGGGTTAACTGTCATAGGAGGATACGTTAGCATGTAGGTTAGTTGCTTTATCGTTCCTTTCCAATAAAACCAACTTGATGTAAAAATGTCACACCATGTCTCAAAGCTTAGAAGATGGTTTGGTCAAGTCCCATGGTGGTCTCTATTTGAAAGTTTGGAAAAACCCATAAAACGCATGTTATCCTAAGTTTTCCAAGCACATGCGCTTTCCCCGCTCCCCATTTATTTTCCCTGCACATTTTGACAGTCCAGATCATGGCACTCAGATCCATGGCGCACAGAGCATTTCAGACCCCCCCAACCGTTCTGCCTTTAACCGGGGGGGGTCCGGAATCGGTAATAACAATTGCGCAGATCTGGACGGCCCAAAGACAAGCGCTCAAATCTACGATCCAGATTGGATTCCGGACCCCCCCGTCCGTTCTGCTTTTAACCGAGGGGGGGGTTCTGGAATGAATGATAAATGGCGCGCCAAGATCTGCGGCCAGGAAGAGGGCGCTTAAATCAACGACCCTNGGGGGGGGGTCCGGAATAGATCTTTTTCTCTGGCGGGCCCCTCATCATACGTGGCGTTAGTCTATTAGTCCCGAAGTCCTATCACCATATGCTGTCTGACAGCCCCCGTCACTTGTGGATGTCATTTTCCACTTAGTTCCACTTATCCCACTTGATCCCGAGTCAGTCACATCCCATAATTGTTGTCAGTCCCCTACCCCTTTTCACTCGTGACCAGCCCCTTTTTCCGACTTTCACCTCCAATCCCTAACCGCCACATCACCCGTTCGTATTTTTCGTCCACCGTCACCTGCCATCTCACCCCCAAGTGGCCCGTTGTCCATTTATTACTGGATAACGTATACGTTACCCAGCTGACCTATTTCCCGTGCCCAACCGACCCCAGTTTTAAATAAAACTGTCATTTTCCCCCCTACATTCGCTATTCACCCATCGCACCAGAAGATTTACCTCTTACTCCTCCATTGCTTTCCATCACCTTCATCCACAGTCAGTCGCCCCACTAACGTCGTGTTTATTGTAGGTATAGTTGCAGAAATGGCGTCGAAGCCCAGACCAACAGAAGGAGAAGAGAACCCATTTATTCCTCCTCCTGTCGACTTGGACAAGATCCCGTTAGTTGACAAAGACAGATTGATTGAAGATACCAAGTGCGATGTCTATTTTTCAGACCTCCACCCATGGCTCGGGGAATTTTTCCTGGACCAGAGTGATGAAATTGGACTCTGGGAGTCCAATTTTCCCCTGTACCTTTTTCCCCAGATCCATCATTTTCCTGAGTTTGCGCTTAAATGCCAGGCTCACTACATCCCTGAAAAAAGAGCAGTCATCTCCTCATCCGGAGACACCCTGTTCTTCATTATGCCCGAAGACATCGACCAGATGATGTAAATTTCCCGTGCCGATTCTGTGTCCCCTTTCAACCTAGAAATACTCACCGAGTTGTATCAAAAAATGACTTTTCCCTAGAGAGATCAAATATTCGAGCTTTTCCTTCCCCTCTCCGCTCAATTCCCTTCCACAAATCCCCCTTATCCATCATCCATTTTCTCCACTAAGGGAAACCAGGTCATTTCTTCCCTTTGTGCTTTACTTGGGTACTATTCCGACCAGTGGGTAGATGAGCCCATTATGGGTTTTCTGTCCATTTTTTCCAATGACGAAAAGCCCACCACCCAGTTCGATTTTAGCACCTTCTTGGCAGATAATATCCACGAGCAGTTCATGAATTTTGGCACGGAAGGCATGTTCAGATACTCGTCTGTAATAGCCTATATGTTTGTTTACTTTCAAGCAGACAAATTCATTTTCTTCATGCAGAAGATGGATGCAGATGGAAGGCCTCAACCAGTCACAACATGGACTTCTTTGTTGAAGCATAACTCCACAGAGTATAGCTTCCAGGCATTCATTGATCTATTCTATCACCCTGTGGTGAGCATTTTGAGCGGCAGGCCCGAGCCTCGAATTAACGACGAAGTCCATAGAATCTTGCATCTCTCGGACAACACAAAGACTGGGGATTGGTACCTGTACCAAAACCATTCAGAGATAAGAGTATATGGGTGCGAGTTGGCACCTTACAAGCTTCCCAAGTATGTGCCGGTAAGAATATTTTCTTTAGAGTACATTAGACAAATCATGAATTCATATGACATCCATTTCATGTCACTGAAGAAAAAGCAACAACTTCGAATCAAGGGGCAAATTGGCTCCTTTATTTGCAACAGTCTAGGCGCAGGAGAAGAAGCGGACTGAATGCTCAGAGAGATGAAGTTTTTCCCAAGTTTCCCATGGCGTTATGATCCCTGCGGGATCATCTTAGAGATGCGGGTGAAAAACAAAAAACATCCCGTACGTTCACGAAGCCAAGCCCGAGATTGAAAAATTCGCAAATCAGACAGTATGGGTGCCTGACACCTTGGTTGAAGTAGAGCAGCAGGTTCCCCCGACCTCTGTGCCACCAACGACCACGCCACATATTCCTAAAGAAAAAAGACCGTGACAGGATTTATCTCCGTCGGTTAAGGAGCTATCATATGAAGAATTCCAGTTGCATATGAAAAGGCCCAAGACAGTTTCAGTTCCCGATCTGACAGAAGAAAAAGAGACACCCCCCACCACAGTCACTAAGTCTGTCATTCCTCCCTTCGGTTCGAGCCTCTCCAAGGACATTACTACAACATTACCGAAGAAGTCCACAGACTCCCCGTTGGACACTCAGCAAAGAAAGACTATGCCCAAGTTGAGCATTTTCGAGAAGTACGAGCTGATCAAGAAGAGAAATCAGACCCTTACCAACAGTACTTATGCTCAGTTTTGGAAACAGTCTTCCACTGCGCAGCATAGGATGCTATCATCATTTGAAACAGAAAGGGGAAATATTCATATGGCCTTCCTCCAGGCGCAGGTACCAGACCCCAAGGTGACCACAGACTACAAGAGGGCCACCCTCGAATTCCAGACGAAGGATGTGCACCCTGCGGATCAGATGGATCTTCACAAGCAGACAGGGGAGATGATATTCTATACATTGGCACATGCTTCTGCTTCTGCGGAAAAATTATAGGTATCACTGAACAATGCTCAGACCCAACTCAAACTGGAGAAGATATCGTCTTTTGCGAAGGACAACAGAATCAATACTTTGGAGGAGTTGGTCCTCAAGATCGGCTATGATCCTTCAAATGTCAAAGCTGTAGAGGAGATGGTAAAGAAGAAGAATGCAGACATCGTCTCTTTGAGAAAACAGCTGAAACTCCCGCCCACAGAGGACTCATAGGCAAAGGAGATAGCAGAGAAAGAAGGCGATAAGGACGAGATGTTAAAGCTGCTCATGGAGCAGAATGCCCAGCTCAAGGAAATGGAAGCAGAGATGGAGAGGTTATTGAAAGAGAAAGAATAGATGAAGCAAATGGAAGGCATTCCATTGAGTGCTATCCCAATTGCAAGGTTGAGCACTGCATCAGTGACAGCAATCCCATCTGCAACTCCATTGACATCACAAGAGGGGACAACCGACCTCGCTAAATCCATGGAAAAGATGAACCTGCAGGAGACAGAGATCAACATACTTAAAAAGGAAGTGGAGAACCTGCAGGAACTCAAAAGTTCTTTCCAGACCAGCCTGTCTAAGGAAAATCAGGTGACAGAACAGCTCAGACAAGAACTTCAGCAGCTCCAGAAGCAAACAATGGCAGGAAAAACTTTAGCTGAAGTTAAAGAGACTGTATGGAGAGATATCACTAAGTCCATGAATGAGATTTGGCCCATGATCCAGATCATGTTTGAGCAGAATGAATTGGTCCTAAGGAGAAAACAGGCCATTGAGAAGATCAGAGTATAATTGGGAGACATGCCAGCACAGGCAAATGAGATCATCAAGTTTCTAAATTCTAAGACTAGAGAAGAGCTAGAAGAGATGAAGATTGAGGACAGAACAAAGACCATCCTTGAAGTCAAAAGATTTCTGACCAAGAGAGGATTAATGCTTCAGCTGGAAGAAAAGGTTCAGTCAATGGACCAAGGGGTACAAAAGTTCTTCAGCAAAATTGAAACTCTCCAGAAGAAAGGATTGCTTGGTCTGAAAGTTATTAATGGTAAACTGATGACTCTCCCTGATTACAAG
This sequence comes from Picea sitchensis, assembly GCA_010110895.2. NCBI lineage: Eukaryota > Viridiplantae > Streptophyta > Pinopsida > Pinales > Pinaceae > Picea > Picea sitchensis. The sequence goes on along the minus strand of SNQJ01S0237431.1, from coordinate 9,501 downwards.
AAGAGATTGGCTGAGGTGTCTAAGGACAGTTCAAAGTTTGCTGGCATTCAAGGGAGCATTACCGGCAAAGCATTCCTGGATGCCCTTCAGTGGGACATTAGCATCCAACATGAGATCTGGTACATTTTCCTCACCAAGCCTACATTCGCCAAGTATACAGACATGAACGAAGTGTATCGAAGACTGCTCAAAGTTAGCGTTCCCAGTCATCTCATATGGGAAGAACTCTGCGATCTGCTCGATTAGAAAATGAGTTGTCCAAGACTAGTCAAAGGTCCAGTCATATGTCCAGTCAGAAGAGGTTGCGTAGTTACCTCGCCAACGGCCTACCCCAGAAATCAGCAAGCAGTTATACCAAGTCATCAAGCAGTTCCTAGATTTAGGAGTTTTGTTAAGTTAGTTAGGCTAAAAATAGATTTAGCACGTCCTAATCATTTATGACAGGAACGCTTGTAATTGAGTTATAAATACTTCATCATTCAAAGTATTGAGGGTTGTTGATCTTCACACCCTGACGCTATCAGACTGTAACATTTTTGAAGAGATCTTCCATTAATAAAGAGGAGGCACTTTACAGGATTCTTGCATGTATTTCACTGGTGATGTTATTTTCTAAGTTGAATGTTATTCTCACTTCGTGATCATTTTGTTTTCTGAAGCTAATCTTTAAGAGTAATGTAAAGTTGTAGGATTTATCTTCGTATACCTTGCTTCCGACTCGAAAGATTTAAGTGTTTATATTCTGGTATTTTCAATTAAGGAATTCTTAACTGCTTCTTGATTGAAATTATTTTTCTCATCTTTTCTTCTGTCCATCATTTAAACTATTAAAAGATCCAGTGAGTATATTATCTCACCCTGCTGAAGTCTTCCATCACGTTTCTGGTTGTATTTCACTTTTATTAAACACAGACCCCATAGCCCAATGGATGTTTAGACTGTCTCAACCAACACAAAAAACACTTTGATAAACATAACCGACCTATCTTTTTACCTAGCCTAATATTTAAATTTGGAAACATAGCTGAAACATATAGAGAGATCCCTCTCTGAAGTTGGAAGGGCTAGATTACCAGCTTCAAAAGTGGTTGGATAAAGTTACCTTTGTAGATTTCTTCTTTCATCAACCTCTAGGAAATTTACAGAGTGCTAACACATACAAAAACATGATTTGAGATCAACACATATTTTTTAGAACAATGATGTTATCATGCCAAGCGAGGAAGATTAGGGTAATGGCAATGAAGAGCGATGTGTACATATTTTATTTCAACACTTTTGTTATACAAGTGTAATTTTATTATGGTTTTATATAATTGGCCCATTTTTTTTTCCTTCATTTTATGATGGTCGATATTGGCACAAGGGAAGACCCGGGGTTCAATGCTACAACAACACACCAACAAAACCCTAACTACTGACCCTTTCATCATCACCTGCGAAGCAGATGAAGTCTCACCCGAGGTAGAGGCACTGGTTGCAAGAATCCAGTGTCTGCAACCTTATCTGGGACACAGATCTGTGATTCCAATCACTTAATAGAGCACTCAACAATTACACTTATCAATATTCAGTTCCTAGTTACAACGCAGTTAAACTCTAATCATAGTACAGTGCATGATTCATTCGAATCTAGCATTTACCAGCACTTAGCATGACAGAAAACATCAGATCTTACCAGATTCAATACTAAGCACATGTATATCTCTCAGATCTAACATTCATCCATACTATTAAGCACAAAGCATTAACATATCTATCTACCATTCATCTATGTCAAAGCACTAAGCAAGAAAAAATATAAAGAAATCAAAGCATCCCATAGAACAAAGCAACACAGCATATATGTGGTTCACCCCCACCCTAGGGCTACATCCACCAACTCTTCTCTTATTTATTGTTTTCAATCAGTCATCTACATGCACAGATCCACAAAAACACTACTCAGAATAAGACAAGAAATCTGCACGCACCTCGCCAGATCGTCCTTCCCCGAGCTAAGTCTAGCAAAAAGCCTTCCATGGTCTATGCACAAAGCACTACAAATGACTTGCACTCAGCTCTACAAGCCTCACACAGTATGCACAGGGCATTTACAATCCACACTTGCACTTATCACTTTCGATCACATATATTGATATCTAGCACTTAGCTCACCGCCCTTTCTTACATCGCCTAGCTACTTATTTATACTTTACAAAATAGGCCTAAACATGGGTAAACCCATGGGCCGACATTCCCATACCCGTTACATAATCCCAAATCCCAAAAAGGACCAAAAAGGGTCCTGAGATCCCCGCAATCTCCACTTCTTCTTGCGCTCCACCTTCGACGGCCTGTCGAAGTCCCAAAACTAGGTCAAACATGACCAAGGATCTTCAAAACTTGGTCAAGGGCCAACAAGCCCCCAACACTCATATTTGACTCGTCCCGAGTCACTCTGATATGACTAGTTCTGCTTCAAAAGTCTCGATCTTAGCTTGAGCTTCCTCGACTTGTTGTAGTGCTACAGCCTCCTATTTAGTGAATTCTTGTATGAATGCTTCATTAACAGGTCTTTCGAGGCAATGTTCAATTGCAGTGACAACTTGCTCCATTTCCACTCCTCGACCTTTGATTTATGTGAACAGTTGGTAAGCCTCATCCTGTATAGGTTGGAGTCTCTAATTTTCTTCCATAAATTTGTTCTGAATTGTTCCTTTTCTTTCTACATTTAAGCTTTCTCCTCATCAAACTTTGTCTGGAGAGTAATCTTCTCCTGCTCTGCAACTCAACGTTGTTCTACAAGTACTCCTTGTACTTGATTCAAAGCCTGGGTGTCTTGTTTTGTTTCTTATTGTGCTCATCGAAGGAGAGCTTTAGTTGCATCTGCTAGTTGGCGGAGTTGGGTTGGCTCATCTCCCAAATCTTGTTCTCGCGATGGCAGGGGGCGCGATGGAGACTGCGCGACTGGACTAAAGATCCTGTTATACCCCTCGGAGTTTGACCTCAATTCTATCATACATTTCCTCCTTCTTAGCTTTTTGTGTCTCCTGGATTTCCAATGAAGCATCATTTAGAGTTGCTACGATGAAGTCGAAGTCATCTGTGGTAAGAACAGTCTTCATCTTGGTCACGATAGCTCATGATTTCTTCTAGGAAAAAGGTTTCGGGGGAGAAACCTTCCTCTTGTTGAAGGGATCAGTCTCTTCTCTATATGGTGTTACTTCACCTTTATTTTGTTCATCTTCTCTGTCCTTCATCTCTTTTACATCGTCATCACCTCCTCACTTAGGTGATATGGAAGAAGTCTTCTCGGAGGTGCTGCTTAAATCTTGGACCTCCTCAATATTCTTTCTTCTGTTGGTTCCAGGTGTATCATGTTCTTTATGGCTATCCAATTCAGGATCTAACATCTCTGTAGGGTCAACGGGGATAAGGAGATCTATCGACCATCCTTAGTGATCTCCTTAAGATCCTCTTCTATGGGCTTGTAGTACGACTTCATTTGTTCCTTATGTTCATTGGTTCGCACTGTAATCTAAATGAAATGCCTATCTGCGTTGAACTTCATTAGGGGTCAGAATCTCTCTAAGGTGTTCAGAGTCATGTGAGTCTCTACTTATATGGCTCTCTTCAACTGAAGGTAGTACGTATGAAAAAAAACGTTCGACTGCCACTGTTTGTTCATATCTCTTGAGTACCAAAGTGTAGCGAACTTCACGGCAAGTGGCTCAAAAGGCTCGATGTCCAGGAAGGTCGCACCTTCCGACATCTCCCAGGAAACAAAGGCAATGAGGATCAGGAGCTAGCTAAAGTGAAACTCATAGCCCTGATCTTGTGCTTCGCAGTAGTCTAGTTTGAGCTAATTGACTAGGTATTTCACCCAGTTCATCTGTAACCCTTCTACACACTTCCACGTGAGGTCAATGACAAAGCCTGTGACCTGTGTGGGTTGGTTCTTGCATACCATATTTCCATCTATTAACTGACATGCTAGGCGCACTGTTCCATTCTGGATGGAGGATACCTTGTAGCCTCGCATCCCATTCTAGACATCATCATATGTGTCCTTAATCTTCTATGCTAATGCACGATCTGTGGATTTTCCTGGGTAGAACACTTGTGGGTTAGGTCCTTGCATACTCAACCCTGTGATCGTATGGATCAACGTTGGATTGACTGTAATACGATGGTCTAGCCATAATAGCCGCCATGGTAACACGACAGTAGTAGCTTGACATAGGCGTTGACTTTATGATGCCTTACAGAGTGGGGGATTTTCATGAAATTTAACAGGGTGGACTATGCGAGGTTCATCGTCCATGTCTGATGAATTATCTTTGAGTTCTTTCCCTTTGTCCTAGTCAGGTATTTGTACGGGGAAAGCATGTTGTAGTTTTTTCAATCTCTGAGGTTGAAGTCACTGAACTTCAACATTGCGATATTGTCTTGTTGTACTCTTACCGTGCGTATCCCATTCGGGAGGTACGCAGTAATGATGGTATACTCAAAATATCTTGGCACACTATCATGACTTACCGTGACGACTTTTATCACTGAAATTTCATTCGCAAATGGTTACAGGAATCCAACATCATCAAATAGTTATGAGGTCACCCATGGACCAAAATTACCACAAAAGCATTTCCAAAAGGTCCAAAACTATACAACCAGTGATAAAATTAAAGTGTGCTATGACTACACAGGGCGTGCATGCACATGCACTATCCATAAATGCAAGAAAAGCACACATGCACATGATGCACGACTGTGGTCGCTAAAATCCATGCACATCTAAGAACGACGCATTTATGAGATTAGTCGGCCTCCCACCCACTTCTGGTTTAGCTTCCAAGTTGATTTGACACCCGAATCTTGGCTGAATCCGACTGGGTGGCTGGTCAAAGACCTAAAAATTCCCTAAATAGCCTCTTTTCACACTACAAGTTGGTTGCAAAATACGTCAAAGAGGTGCTATAAAACAAGGCCATGGGTGCACTTCATTTTCAAGGAATTCATTAGCAAAGTTATGTTGCTGCTATTCTCTGGGGAATCCTCTATTCTCATCAAGAGTATACTAGCACCATTACATTGGGTAATCCATCTCACCTCCTGAGTGGATTAGCTTGGGATTCTTTCACCATTTCATTCAAAGTTGTAAGAAGAGCTTAGTTGTGGGGGTCCAAGAGCTCTCCCTTGGAGGAAGAAGGGACCCATAGTCCTCTTTCTTCTTTGTGTTTTATTTCACTAATATAATCCTTGCCATTGGTGACATGAGTCTTATTGGTTTTTTGTTCTTATGTCCTTATGCTCAATAGTTTAGTTGTTCTTTTATTTATTAGTTTACTTCTCAGTTTGTTCTTTTATATTTCTTTCTCTAACCCTTTCCTTTATAGCTGTATTTCTTAGCTAACCCAACTAAGCTTGTAAGCACCTATGTTTTGCCCATTTAGGTGACAAAAGAGGCACAACGGCTAGAGGCGGGATATAGTTGGGTAATACATATGGAATCAACTTCACATTAGCTAGGTCGTCTCTGTGCTTGGTTCTCTTCTCTACTATCAGTCAAGATGGTTCTGATCCACGAGCAATCAACATAGAGGCTTTCACTTCTCTCGTCGATGACGCTTGTATACCTACAAACATTGACATTACTCTTTTGATCATGAGGTCGATCAGAACGTCCTCAAAAAATTTCTCTGCTAAGTTGAACTCGTCCGACATACACGCTCGGGGTTGAAAATCTTATGTTCGGAGAGTAATCTCTCAATGCAATGGGATAGATGGAAAAAGCGTGATGATCACTATGTGAAAATCAACTAATCTATGGGCTTAAATTCACGGTTAGAAAAATTGTTCTTGGTGCGTGGTGCGATGGGATAAATAGATACTTGGTAACAGATCTCTTGCAATGGGTAAGAAGCCTTCATTAACTTCGTTCTATCCATTGTGGTGCGGTCCCAACAATCTGGTGGCAAACTTTCTGATCATAAATTCCTTTCTATCCATTTGGGCCATCAGTCGAACGGTTATACTGCTTCCAACGCCTATATTGCTTCGCCATGGAGAAGCACCATGTGATGTTGTTCTGATATTCCGACAAAGCTCCAATTCTGCACATTTTCCTTCTGCAAAGTCCCCTCGGGAACCTTCTGTAACTTTTCTATCTTATCCCTCTTCTTACTTAGTTTTCTATCCTTCTTTCTAGTGAGCTTTGTCTCGGATTTCCTTTTTCCATTCTGATTCTTATCTTCTTTCGGCAGAGTATCTTCGTGATTTTGAGATTCTTTCCTATAAATAAGGGGTAATACTTCATCTGTATCTAGAATAGGGACTGCAATCTTCTGGGATTCCTCTGTTATTCTTGCAACCTCGACATCCAATTCTCTGGTTTCAAATAACTTCGATTTGTTCTCCTGTTCTTTAATCAAGTGTGTGATCTTCCTAGTCATGAAATATTTTAACTCTTGCTTCTTCTGCTCTAAGACTTCTTTTTCTTTCCTTCTGGCCTGATCTTTTTCAATCCAAGGTTTTCTAAGCAACATAGTAAATGGAGAATTGTCCTCAATAAATTTAACAACAAATTCTTCCCTGTCGAAGTTCCATTGGCACTCATAGATATCTAGGTAAGCTTTCCACACAAGTTTATCAACTTTCCTCTTAATAGTCCTATTCCTCCCAATGAAGGAATCATAGCAGGCTCCCCTAAAGTTTCCCAAGTTCTTTCTGTCATAATATTCACCTGTGTTTCTTCATCCAGAATACAATCAATGTCGAAGTCTCTTATTATTTCTTCTATGCATTCTTTTTCTTTAAAGACCTATGATAAACTGACATGTTGGTGATCATCTAGGGTTTCTTTCATCTATAGCAATATTTTCTCTGATTTCATAGCCTCAGTTTCTTGATTTTCCTTAGGGTTTTCTTGGTTCATATTCATTCTCTCAACCTTAGCGATCATTCTAGGGAAATCCAAAACTTCATGGTCCATAGATTTGCAACAAAGGAAACTAGGTCTTCTTCTAGGGAATTCCTTAGCAAGATGTCTTGGTTTTCTGCAACTGTAGCAAAGGGTTAATCCTCTCTTTCTTTTAAATGATCCCCGGCCTTTCTTGTACTGCATGATAGGATCATAGTAGCTAACGTACAACAAATTATTCGTAGGGTCCTGCATCCATTTGTTAGTCCAAACATTCTTTCTATGCATAGGTATAACATAATTTTTCACTATACTTATCGGATCTATTTATATCACATCTTATTTCGTCTATCAGTGCCCTAGTTTTCAAGTTAGGAAAAATCTTATAAAACATGCCTAGATCCATACTTTAGAAACAAAATTTCCTCTAATCTTACTTTTACAGAGAACAAAGCTTCCATATCTAAAAAATTTCACTATTCTTACCTTTATCAGAGCACAAAGCATTCATATCTTACCTCTTTTCTTCAGATCAGAGTTCTTTTCTTTTAGCACAGAGCTTCACAAATCAAGTAGAATACTATGCACTAGAGCAATAGATCTAAGCACCGAGCTTTCACAATTTCAATTTGGATATTTTCACAAAGATTCTTCTTTTTCAGTTTCCAGCGATCACGGTTTCATGTCAAGTCTTCGCACAAATCTTATTTTTCCTCAGTTCCCAACAATCACAGTTTCAGGTCCTGGAAACAAAACCATTTGTTGGCACAGGGGCAGACCCAGGGTTCAACGCTACAACAATGCACCAACAAAACCCCAACTAATGGCCCTCTCAGCATCACCTATGAATCAAATGAAATCTCACCCGAGGTAGAGGCAGAGGTGGTTGCAGGATTCCAGTGTCTGCAACCGTAGCTGGGACATAGATTTTTGATTCCAATCACTTAATAGAGCACTCAACAATTACACTTATCAATATTCAGTTCCTAGTTACAATGCAGTAAAACCCTAATCATAGTACAACATAGGATTCATTCGAATCTAGCATTTAGCAGCACTTAACATGACAGAAAAGATCATATCTTACCAGATTCAATACTAAGCACATGTATGTCAGTCAGATCCATCATTCATCCATACTATTAAGTACAAAGCATTAAAATATCTATCTACTATTCGTCTATGTTAAAGCACTAAGCAATAAAACATATAAAGACATCAATACATCACACAGAGAAAAGAAACACAGCATATACATGGTTCACCCTTTCCCCGGGGCTACATCCACCAACTCTTCTCTTCTTTATTGTCTTCAATCAGTCATCTACATGCACAAAGCCGTAAAAACCCTACTCTGCATAGGACAAGAGATCTGCGTGCACCTCGCCAGATCCTCCTTCCCTGAGCTAGGTCTAGCACAAAGCCTTCCACGGTCTGTGCACAAAGCACTACAGATGACTTGCACTCATCTCTGCAAGCCTCACACAGTATGCACAGATCATTTACAATCCACACTTTCACTTAGCACTTTTGATCACACAGATCGAGCTCTAGCATTTAGCTCACCACCTTTTCTTACATCGCCTAGCTACTTATTTATACTTTAAAAAATAGGCCTAAACATGGGTAAACCCATGGGTTGAAATTCCCATACCCGTTACATAATCCCAAATCCCAGCAAGGACCAAAAAGGGTCTCGAGATCCAGCGATCCCCACTTCATCTTGCGCTCTGCCTTTGACAGCCTGTTGAAGTCCCAAAACTAGGTCAAACATGACTAAGGATCTTCAAAATTTGGTCAAGGGCCAATAGTGGATATGAAAATTTAACAACCATTTACAACCATCATTTTGAAAAAAAAAAGTTTTGGAATTTCAATCTCTTTAATGATTTATGAATCACTTTTAATGGTAATATATGCATGTTATCTCTTTCTGTAAGATTAATATTAACAAATATTATCATCAATGTCAATTTATTTAAAGATCTTTTCATCTCTTTTTATATCGAATATAATAATTTACAATTATGTTCATGATTTAATATAAGATTTAATCAAATAGTTTTAATTAAATAATTATTCAAATCTAATTTTAAATTGTTTTCATGATTTAATACGTAAGATGTTGTCACTATTTGTAACATTAATATTAACAACTATTATCGTCAAGGTTTGATTACTTTAAGGTCTTTTAACCTCATTTTATATGTAGTATAATAATTAAGAATTATTTTCATGATTTAATATGCAAGATATTGTCACTATTTGTAACTTTAATATTAACAACTATCATTGTCAAGGTTAGTTTAATTGAAGGTAACTTTTTTTTGTCTATTTTTATATTTAATATAATAATTGTTTTAATAGCCAGTTAGGTCTAGCTCGTGTGGTTGTGGGATATTGTGTTATCCTCCCCACCCAAGTGAAAAAATAAAAATATTTTAACAATTTAATAGAGAATTTAATGAAACAAATTGATTTTAAAAATTAACTAAATATGATCTAAAATTTATTTGATGATTTAATATGCATGATGTTATCACTATATAAAATTGGAGGAATGATTACTTTGTTAGATTTAACAATTATAATTTTAATTT
>SNQJ01S0237429.1:12405-26156 GCA_010110895.2 Picea sitchensis | reverse complement strand
TGTGTTTGGGGGAGAACATATAAGGCTTTATAGGGAGGCAAAATTAGTCTACATCATCAGTGATGAAGCAAATCCTACCAACCACCCTATTTTTGCACTTGATATTGATTTAGGATCCAGTATGTTACAACTCACTGGTGCTCCTCAACCACCTATTGAAATCAGAAAACAATCCATCACCTCTTGTGAAGATCCTCCTCCTAATGCCTCTGTTTGGAAGATGTTTTTTGATGGGGCCTCTTCTAAGGAAGGTGTTGGTGCAGAGGTAGTCTTTATTTCTCCTACCCAAGAGATCATATCCTTGTCCTACAAGCTCGAATTTGAAACTACAAACAATGTGGCAGAATATGAGGCTCTTGTTTTGGGTTTGAGGGTTGCTAAAGACATAAGGATTGAAGAGCTAGCAATGTTTGGAGATGTTGAATTAATTGTTCATCAAGTTAAAAATTTGTATCAAGCTAAACACCCCAGGTTAAGGACTTATAGGAATGAAGTTTGGGATCTTGTTGATAGTTTCTTCTTAGCTTTTAATATCTCATTTGTTCCAAGAGAGAACACTATGGCAGATTCCTTGGCTATTTCAACAAGTAATTTCAGAATTCTTTTGCCCCCTAAACTCAAATATGATGTGGAAGTGAAGTATAGATCCTCTATACCTGACAATGTCAAACATTGGAAGTTTTTTTAGGATGATCTTGAGATAAAAAGATTTCTTGAGACTGTGGATGAGTTTTCTGCCTTACATATTGATCAAGATCATGATACTAAAAAAAAGGCCTCATGCTGATATTTTTCTTAATAAAATTGTTGACCATCATATTGTTCAGTTGCCCAGTAACCATATTCCAAAAGGACTAGTCCCCTTGGAGATGTTGCTTTATAGAAATGATGTTGTTGTAAAGGTTAAAGGTTCAACTGAAAATGTTGAGGTGACTGAATGCAATTTAGGTACAGAGGAGGATCCAAAGTATGTTAAGTTGTTTAGCAGCTTGTCAAAGGAACAAAGGGTTGAGTGTGTCAAGCTTTTAAGGGAGTTTGTTGATGTGTTTGCCTGGAAATATGAATATTTAAGAACATATGACACAAACATCATTGAACATAGGATCCCTTTGAAAGAGGAGACCAAGCCTTTTAGGCAGAAACTCAAACAAATAAATCCCATGTTGTTGCCTATTATGGAAAAAGAAGTGAAGAAGTTGTTGGATGCCAAAATCATCATTCCTTTGAGATACTTTGAGTGGGTAGCTAACTTGGTCCCTGTAAGGAAGAAAAATGGGGAAATCAGACTATGTGTTGATTTCAAGAATTTGAATAGAAGCTCCAAGAAAGATAATTACCCCTTGCAAAAGATGGAGCACATTTTCCAAAGAGTCACTAGTTCATCTAGGATGTCTATGATTGATTGATTTTCTGGCTATAATCAGATCTTTGTCTTGCCTGAAGATAGGGAGAAGACAACCTTTACTACTCCTTGGGGCACATTCATGCATGCTAAAATGCCCTTTGGATTGATGAATGCAGGAGCGACCTTTCAACGAGCAATGGACATTGCCTTCATTGGGGAGAAGGACAAGTTTGTAGTCATCTATCTAGATGACATCACATTGTTCTCAAAATCCGATAAATAACATTATCATCATTTGAAAAAGGTTTTCCTGAAGTGCAGAAAGTTTGGTCCCTCTCTTAATCCTAAGAAGTCCTTGTTTGCTATGAAGGAAGGTAAGTTATTGGGATGCATTGTATCAACAGAAGGGGTAAGAATTGATCCAAGCAGAGTAGAGACCATTTAGACCTTATCTTTTCCTAGGTCCAAGAAAGAAGTTCAATCTTTCTTGGGAAAAATCAATTTTCGAAGAAGGTTCATCTCTAACTTTGTTGAATTAGTGAAGTACATTACAACCATGCTTAGGAAGGAAATGAGGTGAGATGGACTACTGAAGCTCGAGAATATTTTGATTAGATCAAAAAGGCCTTGTTTGAAGCACCTGTGCTCATCAGCCACAACTATTCCAAGGAGTTTCTAATATTTTCCTTTGCCTCATTTGACACATTGGTTGTTGTTTTGTTGTAGAAAAGTACAGAGGGGTTATAACAACCTATTTCCTTTTTCAGCAGAGCTTTGAGGGATGCAGAAATGAGATATGATATCATGGAAAAGCAGGCTTATGCTTTGGTCAAATCCCTCAAGGCTTTCAGAATATATGTTCTACACTCAAAGATTGTTGCACATGTCCCCTCAGCCTCAGTGAAAGAGATACTTATCCAGCCTGACATAGATGGGAAAAGGAGCAAATGGATCACTAAAATTCTGGAATTTGACCTTGAAATGAAGCCTACTAAACTAGTGAAAGGCCAAGGTTTAGACAGGTTGTTGGTTGAATCAAATTGCAAAGCTTTATGGGTTAATTTCATGAACATAAACTCAGAAAATCAACAAGCCGAGTTTGTTGATAAAAGATCTCATGCCAGCACAAATTTGGCAGAATGCACTTGGTATAAAGACATCATATATTTTCTGCAGAAGTTGTAGCCTCCTGACGGTTTAGACAAGAACAAGGTGAGAGATTTGAAGCTTAAAGCAATTAGATATTGCCTAATTGATCATATATTGTATTGGAAAGATCCTTTGGGAGTTCTTTTGAGATGTTTAGATCCACAAGAAGCTGAAAGGGCCATGACTGACTTTCATGACAGCTTATGTGGGGGCCATCGTTTTTGGAGAACCACAACCTATAAGATCCTCAGAGTTGGGTATTTCTAGCCTAGCCTTTTTACTGATGTTTGTGCAAAGATTAGAGCTTGTGCCAAATGCCAAAAGTTTTCTGGAAAGAAACAACTCAAATCTTTACCTTTGAAGCTTGTGGTGGCTTTTGGACCTTTTCAACAGTGGGGTCTTGACTTCATTGGGGAAATCCATCCAGCTTCAAGTGGTCAGCATAGGTGGATTTTGACTGGCAATGATTAATTTACCAAGTGGATAGAAGCCACTCCTACAAGGAATGCCTCCCACAAGGTAATCATTAGTTTTCTCGAGGATATCATGTCAAGATTTGGTTGTCCAAGCAGGATTGTTACTGACAATGTCGCCTCCTTCAAAGCTGAACCATTGATCAAGTTTTGTGAACAGTATGGGATTACATTAGTCCATTCTACTCCTTACTACCCCCAAGGAAATGGTTTGCCAAAGTCCTCTAACAAGAGACTCATAAATATCATCAAGAAATTGTTAGAAAACAATAAGAAAGCATGGGACTCAAAGCTAAAATTTGCCTTATGGGCTGATAGAGTTACAACAAAGAGGTCACTTGGTGTTTCCCCTTTTCAGCTTGTATATGGGGTTGAGGCTATCTTTCCTACTCAGCTTGCCCTACCTATGGCAAAATTCCTCCAGGACTACCAAGGAGAACCTGTTGATATGGTTAGGAGGATACAACAATTGGTAGAAGTACATTAGACTAGGGAGCAACTACTTGGCAAAGCACAGGACCATCAACAGAAGATCAAGCAAGCTTTTGACAAGAAGGTCATCAAAGAATATTTCCAACCGGGAGATCTAGTGCTCAAGTGGAATGCACCCAAGCAAGAAAAAGGCAAACATGGCAAATTTGAAGCCTTGTGGATTGGATCATTCAAGATTTATGAGGTATTTTCAAATAACACTTATAAATTGCAGAACTTGGAGGATTCCAAAGTTTTTGGTGGCCCTGTCAATGGGCACTTTCTAAAAGAATATTTGCTTAACGCATGATTGGCTTTCCATTCATTGTAAATATCACTTTTTATTTTTATTGTTGTTTAAATAAGTGACCCCGTAGCCCTAGGATAAGACATTGAAACGACTTGTTCTTGACAACTCACAGGGAGCATGCCATCCCCTGTGAAGCCAATGTTATCACATGAAGTTGTCACGGGTCACATATAGTTTTTTGCAGCTCGGCCAAGTCCTTCGTTTGCACAGGGAAAAAGGCCATGAGTGAAATGCATTGTTCAAATCTGTCCATTTCGAGCTTGGAATACAAGCAAGAAAACAAGCTTGAATTTCAACGACGGAGATCCCATGTACAGTTCAGATCAACCGCCAGATCAAACAAAGAATAAGTCACGACCGTCAGATCTCATTGGAGAGAGATCGATGGTGGGGAGGCATTGCCGAGATTGGGAAGAAAATTAAAGTTTCTACAAGTTGTGAGCCCGAAATCGCTCAGGATCGTTGATCTTACTAGATCAACAGATCAACGATGCATATCAATCCTGCTACGAACGAGCATCTTCGCATTGCGGGGACCGGGAAGGAAGTTAAAGTTTGTGTAAGTTGTGAGCCCACAATCGCTCAGGATCGTTGATCTTCAAGCAAGGGACACATGGCAAACGATCTTGTACTCTGGGAGAAAACAAGCAGAAGTTGAGTGAGTAAAGGACTCTCGAAAGCATGAAGCCCGGAGTTCATCTGGACCATCCATCAATGAGGACACGCGGTGCCGGATCTCTCACTCCGGAAATATGATGCTCTGGAGGATTGTAAGAGCTATGCATTGAAAAGGCCCAAACTCCCAAAGTGAATCTCGGCCATCCAAAACAAGAGGACACGTGGAGGCATATCTCTCACTTCGGAGATACGACGCTCCAGAGGATTGTAAGAACTATGCATTGAAAAGGCCCGAAGCCCGAAATCCCAAAGTAATTGTTGACCGTTGATCTCAATTCAACAAGGATCGTTGATCTTTGCAGCAGGTAAGAAAGGAATATCGACCGGAGCCCCGAAGTCCCGAAGTAACGAGAGGCTGCCACGTCAACTGGGAGAAAGTGACTTCGAGAGATTTCCATCCAAACATCTCGAAGCTCGAAGTGTCGAAGTGCCGAAGACACATGGCGCTCCTCCATCACTAGTTGTGACATTATATAGCATCAAGCCACCACGTCATATTTAGGAGATCATCCTCCGGGAGGTATTCCTGCTCAACATTCAAAGCTCCCAAGTGCCAAAATAGGCTCCATCTCTAAGCATGGTCTAAAAGGGTTCTGGAGTTGGCAGACGGATAAATTTTAGTGGGGGCACTAAAATATCAGGGTTTCCTAGATCGCAGATTTGCAGCAGATCGATGGCCACACTTCATTACGGGGACAGAACATGCTCGAACGATAAAATTCTAGAGCGGTCCTGCAATCGAAACCACAGTATAGTTAAAGAGATACATGGCAGTTGGTGGTGGATTGCGGGGGCCGAAGCGGTGTGGACCCAAACCACCCTCGACAGCTTTTGTAATCACGTGCTTATATGGGGTCCAATCCGAGATCAATGCGTGGCAACATAAATTGGGCATTAAGCCAATTCATCAAAGGAGCGTCACAAGGAGAAGCAAAGCGTTAACAGACCGCGACCACTCTATCACTAGAGGAAAGAGAACAATCAACTACCCACCTTAAATGGAAGCATGGAGGGTCTAGCCAAGGAGACAGAAGATTGTCAGCTCGAAGTACCACAGAGGGAAGTNTACACGCCCATACTGACCAGAGTTTTCATCTGACAGAAGGAACATGATAGACAAAAGAAGACACCAGCTGTTGTCTTGATTATAAATACATTAGATGAATGATTTAAGAGGGTCAGATGGTTGAGCAGAGCTCCCTTTTTGTAATTTTTTGACTAAGCAAAGTTGTTCTCTAGTTATGTATGGGACTTAAGACATTTTCGTTAATAGAAGTTAGTTTCCTTTCATCATATTGTTTCCTCTTACTATGAAATGCTCATGATTGGATGATCCATATGAGATGTTGTGGTTGTGTTATAATGGATGTTTGATTATAATGTTGCTACGAATGTTTTTCAGTGTCTTAAACTTTAGTTTCAAGAGGTTCTTGTGATTGAGTTTTTCTACACCCAGCTGCTTGAAGGCCTGATGCTTATAGCAGACTTATCCACCTTCCTCACTAAGTCTTCCTTCTATTCACCTTTATCCTTAAACCACTGACTGAAGTTAATCAAAACCTCATTTGCTTATGCATGCTAGCCTAGATTTATGTTTTAAAACATTATGATGCCAAGTTTTGGCCATTTGACCTTTCATCATTAATTCACATTCACAAACCTTTTTGATGGGTACTGGGCTTATCTTCTTGCAATCTCAGGGTGATTCTCAGTGCTAACAGATCACATATCCTTCTTCCATATCAAAAGAGAATTGGGCCAAGGTGGACTCCTCCCTAATCCTAGGTTCACTAATTCAAAATGGGGTGCATGGTGATACCCCCATACCTTAGTAGAACCCATGCATCAATTTAACTTACCGTCAATGCAATTTTATAGTTGGACATGTCAAGGGACGAACGAAAGGTAGCTTCCGTCGTTCGCACATATGGTTCGTATAGAGCGTTGTGAGGTTATTCAACGTCACTTGTGTGAACTTCCATTGATATGTGGGATTTTGTTGGTAATGAGGAAACTCTATTATGATGGATTTACCCTGGAATTTATGGTATAGGCATGGATTGTTTGAAGGTGAGGCAGGTCAGGATTTGAGGAAGCAAGAAGGTTTATGGTGCGGGCTCAGTGCATCCATGGGTGGACACAGATGCTCTTGGGTGGTGATTTTGGGTGGAGTTGTATTGGGTGCAAGCCTATTTTGAGAAGGAAGTCTATTTTGGGCACATGTCTATTTTTGGAGAAGCATATATTTTGGAAAAGAGCTATTTTGGAAAGGAAGACCTAATTTTGGAGCACGCGCAACAGGAGGCAAGAAAGCAGCATGCATAAAAAGAAGGAAAAGCAACATGCAGGAGAAAAAGCAACGTGGCGCGCAGGCAGACAAGCCTAACCATGATAGGGTTAGGGTTTTTGACAAGATTGTAATGGCTATAAGCTGATAAAATAGTATAAATTAGGACCTAGGAGGGGTAGGAAGGAGAGGATAAGGGAGAATATATCATACCAGAGAGAGTTGATTACTATGATTTTGTGGGTGGTTGATTGTAAAAAGTCTTGTAGAAGAGTCGAGTAAGGTAGTCTATGAAGGTTAGGTCATAGGCTGAGGAGCCCGATGTGACCTAGTCCGCCTCATAGAGGGTTCTTACCCTCAATCTTGACTGTATTACTGAATATGTAATGCGTGCAGCCCCAGATATTGCAACAAAAGAAATAAAGAGCAGAGAAGCCAGATCTTTGTGCACGTAGCCCCAAGAGGGCGTGAACCACTGCAAACCTTGTGTTTTGTGTGATTGTTAATGAATGATTTACTTTCTGTTGATCATTAGATTAAGAATGAATGGTTAAAGTAGTTATAACCATATGCATGCATAGGTTAAAATATGAATAAACCATAGAAGTAATTGAATGATTAACAAGGAGAATGCATAAGGAAGAAAGAACAGAATCACAGATCCCTGCTCATTCCTAGATTGCAAACACCTGAGTATTGCAGTCACCGATAAAATCTATCTCGGGTGAGACTGTGTTGTGTATCCTGTGCGCAACATTGCCTTCTGGTTTACAAGGAGGGTCGATAGTTTTTAAGGGCTTTGTTGGAAACCTGTTGAGATCTGAACCTGGGTCAGCCCAAGAAGAAATAAAAGAAGAAAGAAAAATCGACAAATAGTTTTGTTGCCAGCTAGAATTGCATGAGATTGAGTGGACGACATCTGTGAAAGAAACGCGCGGAGGATGAAAGTATAGAAGGGAATGTTTAGGCCATGGAATCCAACGAAGGTGGAGATTAAAAGATGGTTGAAAACAAAGGAACTTGTGTTTGCACAAAAGGACAAAAAAAACCTTAAGTTAACACCGCACAAATATCTCGACAAATACGTGTTTAGCGACTTGCATGAGGTATTTTTCTGTGACTTCCCGCATTTGTTGCAGGAGTGGTTATCGAGGTTAAAGGACAACCACCCTACAAATCGAATCAGACAGCTAGAGTGGAATCACGTGGAGATCGCATAGCTACAACAAGTTAATAACAAATTTACGCGCGCAATAGATTTTTGGTTAGACAGTATTGTTGCAGGGTTTATCACCAAATTTGCAGTAGATACCGCAAAGTCCTACATTGCAACAGAACGAGATTTTCTAAAGGGACCCAAAGGTAGGTACATCAGATTGTTGTATACTTCAATCAATATTTTATTTATGACAATGGTGTGATCACAATGGAATCAGACAACTAAACTTCCTTGCGTGCATGGGGGAAGGGGGGAAGCACTGACAAGAGGTTGAGATATGGAAGAGGAGATGGATAAGGGAAAGAAGAAGGAGGCCATGGACCCAATCATGATGGAAGAAGACCAGATAAAGTAGATAATGGAAAATGCTATAAAGACGCGCAGTCGAATACCCTACCAATATAAAATGAATAACAGGAAGAGAGCCATAACCGATAGAGAGGGTTTGGAAAGCGATGAAGAAGAGGTAGAGGATCTTCGGGCTGTGGAGCAGATTGAGGAAATCATGTGCGTAACATATGAAAGGAAAACATGAGGTCCAGGGTCAGGGATGGAAGGAAAAACTCCAATCCAGATCACTATCAGTGTGGAACCTACAAACCCATGTGCGTCCAATACACGAGAAAGAACACCAACATTTAGAAAACCAGATTTTAGTGGAAGAAAAGCAACATGACATGGATCCAATCAAGGAAAATCAATTGGGGGAGAAAGTTTAGGAAGTAACAGGCAAGTGTCTACACCACACGAAGGCAGTAGTTCAACACAATTCAAAATGGCAGGACATGATCCCACAATTAGATTACCAGAATTTTGGGGAGAGGCATTAGAGGACTTTGAAAAGCACTTATTCATCTGTGAGAAGATCTGGGAATGAAAGCATATCACATATGAGGATACAAAGCTTGTGCAGTTATCTATCACACTAAGAGACCATGCATTGGACTGGTACATGAGCCTAGATGTAAACAATCCACAAGGAATACCAAAGACTATCACATACATGAAAAAACTATTGATAAACGAATTTCAAAAGCCTAGCTCAGAAGACCAGTACATGAATGAAATAATTGAAATCAGGCAGAAACCAGGTGAGTTTGTTTGCGAGATTGATTAGAGGTTCAAATGTCTGAAAGGTAAGTTGAAATATGCAATTACTGACATGCAACATAGGCACTTATTTGTGAACTCACTATTACCACACTTGAAATACCTGTTAAGACAACAAAAGTTCCAAACTCGGGTAGAGGCTCTGCAGGCAGCCTTACAACTACAAGAGAACCAATATCAATAGACAGATCCAACAATAGAGGAACTGAAGGAGGATTTGAATAATCTAACATTTCAACTTAACCATAATAAAGGTAAAGAGAAAAGAGAAGTTGTTTGGTGTATGCTATGCAGGACAGAAGGACACCATAAGAACGAATGTCCAAATTTTGTGCAGTATATGGAAAAAGGAGTACCAAACACTTTGCCAACAGGAGGAACATGGTGCGAGACTTGTAAAACGCATGGGCGTGATCCATATCATTGTCTAATGATGCAGAAATACAAGACAATACCCAAAAGTTCATATTGCAATTTTTCCAAATCAGTGGGTCATGATGATAAGGATTGTAGAATGATGGAGTTGATGAGAGAAAGAACTTTAGATACTTATAGAGTGCAAGCAGAAATGATGACATGACAAGTTGCACCTTAGTTCATCCAGGTACCACCACCATACAACAATGCGCAACTGAAGTATAATAATGCACAACCATAGTATAACCCCGCGTAGTATAACCAAGTACCCCAGTACAACGCACCATGAGGAGATCAAGGTGGATATAGAGGTAGAGGACAAGTTAGAGGAGGATTTGGACGAGGAAGAGGACCAGTTGTGTGTCACAAATGCCAATGACTAGGACATTACACAAGGGAGTGTCCACTTCCACCATCGATATATATGTACTGTCACGCAACATACCATAACACAGAAGATTGCCCAACACTCTTGTGAAAGATCCAAGAAAAAGGGAACTAGAACAACAAAAATGTCCAATGGATTTCTACAGAAGCCAGGGATGAGGGAAGAAACATTAATATAGTCACTCGAGGAGGAGCCAAGACAGGAACTGATGTAGCAAAACAAGATCCAGTTAAAAACCAATGGGTTAAGAAGAATATTGAGCCAAACAAGTAGTTTGATGCGCGGAAAGAAAAGGAAACATTTAAGGAGTCCAGACAGGAGTTTCTCAAGCAGAATGTCACATCTACATCATCATGCAACAAACTCAGAACCCAGTAATGTACGAGATGCCATCCTTAATGGACCATACCAGTGAAGGACAACCTTCAAAGTAAGTAAGTTCCACAAATAATTTTCTGCCATCATGTGTTAAGTTATTGAATGATCCATCATCTGTTAAAATATTACAAAATCTGCTAGAAAGATGCAACATAGAGGTAGAAGGGAAGTTAGAACAAAAAACAGTCAATCATCTCCATACAAGAAGAAGGACAAGCAGAGAATTCAAACTAAATGCTAATATCAGAGATTTCAACATGGGAGATATTATATTGGACTTAGGCACATAAGTAAATGTCTTACCTAAGAAGACATGGAAGTGTATGGGAGAACCCACACTAGGCTATTCACCTGTCCAGTTGAAACTAGCAAATCAACACAGAGTGTTACCAATTGGAAGGCTTAAAGGTGTGATAATAGATTTGGATGGAGTGTGCACTAAGGTAGATTTTTAAGTAATAGAGATAGTAGATGACACAACACCTTACCCAACATTACTTGGATTGGATTGGGCATTTGATAAACAGGCTATAATCAATCAGAAGACAAGAAAAATGAATTTGAATCAGGGGAACATAGAGTCATTGCACCATTGGATCCTTTGAAAGGAGAAAGGTTTATAGAGGCCACTTATTTGAATCTGGAAGAAATAAACCAGTTCTATAGAACCACCGTGCGAGAAGAGGATTATGTTAATCCAACCACTGATGGGGTATTCGGCTGGAGAAGCATTACATCATGTGCTTCCGACTCAGACACAGGTTTGGAGAATTGGCAACAACGATTACATGAAGTTTCCACAAGGAGGTGTATAAGAATAGACCGCGCAGTTAGATGGGTTGGTACAGAGATTAGAGAACCTCCCAATTTTCATGGGCTAAATGACTTAGAGGAATTCTTGACAAGATATGAAGAGGAAGTGTTAGAAAATCAGAGGTTCTTAGTCCTAGATATTTCACTCAAGGCAACACCTGCAAGATGGTGGGGTGTGTACAAAGAAACAATTCAGGATTGGTATCAATGTAAACGACTACTGCGCATTAGATTTGGCGCAGAACAAGGAAGCAATAAAATGCAGAGGTATGATGGGAAAGGAACACCTGTGGAACACTTGGAGAAGTGTAGGACACAATGGAGGATGACACCACCAGAGGAATGGCCTCATCACTTTATCCATACATTGGAAGGGATCCCAGGGAACTTGTACATATACCAGGAGATGCTCATAGGTACTATAGAATGGACATGATTACAATAGGATTTTGTAGTAACCTTCTCATTTGAACATGAGAAATCCAACATTGATTAAACGTTGAAGTTGATACAGGGAGTGATATTTGTTGATGAACCAAAGGTGAAATCATGACAGAATATCAACAACAGAACAAACAGACAGTTAAAGATTTACTCTCATGCTATTATATCGAAGAGGAAACACCAGATGAAGATGCCCCACACAACATTTAGATTACAGAGATTGAGGGAGAGAGAGAGAGGTGGAAGGTCCATCTCTGGAGTCAGAAATATCTGTTGCACCAATCAAAGTTAAGAAAGTCAACATTGGGACGAATGACAATCCTAAAATGGCAAGTATTGGAGACTATTGGGATGGACAAACATTAGAAAGAATAACAAAGTTATTGCATGAATACAATGACATGTTTCCAACAACCTTTATAGAGATGAAAGGCATAGCAGGATAGCTAGGTGAGATGAATATACCCGTCAAACCGAAGGATCAACCTATCAGACAGAGACCTTACAGACTGAATCTAGTGTATAGGCAGAAAGTGAAAGCAGAAATTGACCGAATGTTGGAAATTAACATTATAGAACCAGTGGAGGAATCTGAATGGATCAGTCCCATGGTAATCCAAGAAAAGAAGAAAGGGGGGATAAGGATTTGTGTAGATCTGAGGAAACTCAATGATGCTTGCTTACATGACCCTATCCCTGCCCCTTTTATAGATGAAGTCTTAGAAAATGTGGGAGCCTAGGAAGCATATTCATTCATAGATGAATTCTCAGGATACCATCGGATCAAAATAGCTCCAGAGGACAGGTATAAGACCACTTTTGCTATAGAAAGGGGATCCTACCAATATATAGTCGTGCCCTTTGGACTGAAGAATGCACCAACCATTTTTTCAAGAGCAGTCATAACTGCTTTTAAGGAATTCATACATCAATTTCTAGAAGTATATCTGGATGACTGGACTGTATATAGTCCTTTGAAGAACCATGTAGAAGTGTTAAAACTAATGTTGGAAAGATGCAGGCAATGTCAAATATCATTAAACATCAAAAAATGCATTTTTGGCACATCTTTTGGGATATTGTTGGGACATATAGTGTGTAAAAAAGGTTTACTAATTGATCCTACTAAGATTGCAATCATTATAAATTTACCACCACCAAAGTCAGTGCGTCAGTTAAGAGAAACACTGGGACATACATGCTATTACAGAAAATTTATAAAGGGGTATGCGTAGATTACTGCACCAATGGAAAAATTGTTAAAGAAGGACACCATATTTTAGTGGAATGAGGATTGTTAGCAATGATTGGACACTCTAAAGAAAAAGATGGTGACAACACCTATATTAGTATTTCCATATTGGGAAAAGGCATTTCATGTGCACGTAGATGCATCAACCATAACACTTGGAGCAATTCTGGTGCAGTCAGGAGCAGGGGACTTAGACCATCCTATATTCTTTGCAAGTAGAAAGTTCTCATAGTCTGAGTAGAATTACAACACCACATAAAGAGAAGGCCTAGCCATGCTATATGCACTTCAGAAATTCAGGCATTATTTACTGGGTAAACATTTTAAAATGTTCATGGACCATTATGCCCTCAAATATCTAGTCAACAAACCAGTGTTGGGGGGGGAGGATTTGTAGATGGCTATTATTATTCCAAGAATTTGATTTCGAAGTGATAGTCAAACCCGACAAGTTGAATGCAGGAATTGATCACCTGTCAAGGGTAACCAATGGAGAAGAACCTACTAACTTGGAAGACAACTTCCCTGATGCACAATTATTTCCAGTACAGATAGTTGATGAATACTACGCTTATATTATTGAATACTTAAGTACAAAGTTTGCACCACAGGAATTTAGCACTGCACAGAAGAAAAACCTGGTAGTCAGTGTTGCAGGCTATCAACTCATTGCAAGTCATTTATACAAGATGGGTGCAGATAACATTTTGAGAAGGTGTGCATTGGAACATGAATGGCTCAAAATTTTGGCAAAAGCTCACGAAGGTATAGTTGGAGGACACTATGCAGACAAAGATACCACGTAGGATTATGGTGGCCAACAGTTCATAAGGATGCCAAGAAATATTGTGAGAACTGTGATGTCTGTTAGAGGGTTGGAAAACCCAACATAAATGAGGAGATGCCCCTAAGACCACAAGTGAGTCTGCAGGTATTTGACAAATGGGCAATAGACTTTGTTGGACCTATTAATCCACCAACAAAAAGGTCAAGAGCTAGATATATCATTATTACGAC
>SNQJ01S0237429.1:0-12395 GCA_010110895.2 Picea sitchensis | reverse complement strand
GTAGAAGTGTTAAAACTAATGTTGGAAAGATGCAGGCAATGTCAAATATCATTAAACATCAAAAAATGCATTTTTGGCACATCTTTTGGGATATTGTTGGGACATATAGTGTGTAAAAAAGGTTTACTAATTGATCCTACTAAGATTGCAATCATTATAAATTTACCACCACCAAAGTCAGTGCGTCAGTTAAGAGAAACACTGGGACATACATGCTATTACAGAAAATTTATAAAGGGGTATGCGTAGATTACTGCACCAATGGAAAAATTGTTAAAGAAGGACACCATATTTTAGTGGAATGAGGATTGTTAGCAATGATTGGACACTCTAAAGAAAAAGATGGTGACAACACCTATATTAGTATTTCCATATTGGGAAAAGGCATTTCATGTGCACGTAGATGCATCAACCATAACACTTGGAGCAATTCTGGTGCAGTCAGGAGCAGGGGACTTAGACCATCCTATATTCTTTGCAAGTAGAAAGTTCTCATAGTCTGAGTAGAATTACAACACCACATAAAGAGAAGGCCTAGCCATGCTATATGCACTTCAGAAATTCAGGCATTATTTACTGGGTAAACATTTTAAAATGTTCATGGACCATTATGCCCTCAAATATCTAGTCAACAAACCAGTGTTGGGGGGGGAGGATTTGTAGATGGCTATTATTATTCCAAGAATTTGATTTCGAAGTGATAGTCAAACCCGACAAGTTGAATGCAGGAATTGATCACCTGTCAAGGGTAACCAATGGAGAAGAACCTACTAACTTGGAAGACAACTTCCCTGATGCACAATTATTTCCAGTACAGATAGTTGATGAATACTACGCTTATATTATTGAATACTTAAGTACAAAGTTTGCACCACAGGAATTTAGCACTGCACAGAAGAAAAACCTGGTAGTCAGTGTTGCAGGCTATCAACTCATTGCAAGTCATTTATACAAGATGGGTGCAGATAACATTTTGAGAAGGTGTGCATTGGAACATGAATGGCTCAAAATTTTGGCAAAAGCTCACGAAGGTATAGTTGGAGGACACTATGCAGACAAAGATACCACGTAGGATTATGGTGGCCAACAGTTCATAAGGATGCCAAGAAATATTGTGAGAACTGTGATGTCTGTTAGAGGGTTGGAAAACCCAACATAAATGAGGAGATGCCCCTAAGACCACAAGTGAGTCTGCAGGTATTTGACAAATGGGCAATAGACTTTGTTGGACCTATTAATCCACCAACAAAAAGGTCAAGAGCTAGATATATCATTATTACGACGGAATACTTAACAAGATGGGCAGAAGCAACACCAGTCAAAGATTATAGCGCAGAGACAACATCACACTTCTTATTTGAGCAAGTGATCACCAGATTTGGATGTCCCAAGATTTTGTTGAGTGATCAAGGCACTCATTTTATTAATAATACCATCAAGTCTATAACTAAGGAGTTTGAATTCTATCATAAGAAGAGTACACCATATCATCCTTAGGCAAATGGAACAATAGAAGCTTTTAATGAGATTTTGGAAAATGCATTGACTAAGATCTGCAATGTGAACATGGATGATTGGGACTTGAAAATACCAGTAGTATTATGGGCATACAGGACCACATGCAAGAAGTTGACAGGACAAACACCATTCAGACTGGTGTATGGACAGGAAGTAGTGCTACCATTAGAATTTCTGGTACCCAGTCTGCGTGTAGCAACAATTACCAACATGACAGAAAGAGACGCAGTACAGGAGAGGCTAAGCCAATTAATGGACATGGAAGAAGACATGATCCTTGCATGATTTCACCAGGAATTACAGAAAGCAAGGGATAAATCCTGACATGAAAAACATATTAAAAAGAAGAGCTTTAAGGAGGGAGACCTAGTTCTTCTCTATGACAACAATTTTTTGCAACACCCTGGTAAGTTTAGAGTACATTGGCTAGGGCCATATGAAGTGAAGACTTTCACAGATGGGGGATCTGTGTAGCTAAAGAACTTGGGAGGAACATAACTAAAAGGCATGATGAACGGTAGTCAACTGAAATTGTACAGGAACAATCGACCTACTAACTCCTAAAATTACAACGCAGTAAGAAAGTCATGTATACGGTGTACTATATTAGATATTAGGAAAGAAAACTGATAAACAGACATAAAAAGGGGAAAAATAAGAAAAAAGGAATACACAAATATAAAAAGAAGAAAAACACAAAAAGAGGCAGAAGTTGTCTGAACAATAGGAAAGTGAGAAAAAAGTCGCATGCAACAATTGCTGCGACAACATTGAAAGACAACGCGCAAGAAAAATTTCACTCAATGCAAATGCATGGAAAAGTAAAAAACAATTATTACCGGGTCTATAAAGTGCAGAAAGCATGCGTTAGTTCAACACTTAGGTGATTTTTTTATCACATAGCAAGATACAAGTGTGTGCCCTAGCTAGAATTGTGCGAAGAAGCAAGTGAGTGTGTGAATTGGGTAAAAGATGACACCACCAAAGTTTGGCGCTCTAGGACAATACATACGGGTTACTCGGCAGGGCCAAAGGCACACGAAAAGGATGAGAGAGCCTAAGAACGTTGTCAAGCTTGAGGATGTCAGTACGTCGGACACAGATTCAATCAACCCGACATGGGTTGAGGAGGAAACATCAACAACATTGCAAGGGGAAGTAGGGTAGAGTTTCGAGACACGAAATGGGATTCTGAAACCTAATCCCGAAACACCCACTAAAATTGATGAAACGACGGGTTAGCAACATGGCTATGACTAAGAAGAGGTGTTGGTAGAGGACATCACCAACTGGACGGACTCCGAGAGGGAAGAAGAGGACGCAGAAACATTAGAGGTAGGCCCATCTGTTGTCAGGAAGAAAAGAAAGGTGCAGGACGCCACACACATCACACTTCCATACCTTCTAGATGTAGTGGTCACTGTGGATGACATGCTGGGAAAAGTACCTAAACTAAGGTACTCAAACCACGACGTGTGCGATGCGACCAAATTCCCAGATTTAGTCAAAGAAGCCTATTTGGCAAACATAGGGGAAATCAGACCCCTAGGAAAACCTATAATGGAGCCCGCGCAGTGGATAACAGGGTTGTACAACTCAGGAATAATGAACCTCTTGGATATATCGCACTTCGGGCATAGTAAAAAAGTCAGGCTTTGTGTCAAACAACTATTAGCCTGGATACATGGTAGCGTCCTTTGGATAGATAGGCCAGTACAACTATATGTGGCGATGATCGCCAAGGTTACAGGCTTACCTACAATCGACACACAACCAGAGCAGTGCTTGGATAACAAGGCGAGCAAGAAGGAAATCGTCGAGTTGGTAAAAGCGCAATTTGGCACTAGCAGGGGAAACGAGGGCATTGTGCTCAAAGATATTAATGACAATGCGACAAGGTTTGCCAACAAGCTTATGGCTTTCAAGTTGTTGAGGAAATGCATGAAAGAAGAAGCTCCAGTAGGAGTCATTGTTGTAGCCGCACAGTGCGCGAAAGGAGTGATGTTCAATTGGGCACCATACCTCTTGAACCAATTTTGGGTGGATTGCAGAGATGTGCAGGATAGTGGAACCAAGTTCCATTACTCTTGGATCATCATTCTTATAGCCTTGGCAGGATGGCAAGAGCCAAAGTTTCCAGCCTTCCTGGATAGGAAAGGAAAGTGCTATGCCGTCAGATATGAGTCCCTCTGGCAAGCCAAGGACAATAAAAATCAATAGGCAAATAACACATTATTTGCGGTGTTGTTGGAAGAAATACAACAACGCACAACCAATGTATGGCACATTCTTGTGGAGGTAGTCTAGGAAACTGAAGGGATAGTGAGGTTCAAGGCATCCAAGCATCACATGTGGATCCAGACCGCAAGGGATCCAAAGAAGGCATGGATGGAGATGCAATATTGCGTCACCGGGGAAGAAATCGACTAGGTAGTCAGAGACTAGACAACGCAGTGGAAGATGCCAGTAGTAAAACCATCCATGACACAATCCACCAAGCCCAAGGAAAAGGCCGAAGCAGGTTCCTTAGAAAAAACAAACAATCCAACTAATAACACTAGAAAGGTTGCAGCGCAAAATCAACCATCAGGAAGCAGCGCAGTGCCTAAAAGACCAAGGGGGGACAACAACATCGACAAGGACAGACAACTAGCAGGATACTGGAAGGGGGGATACATCACAGGCTGGTGAAGAAAGGGTACAGGTTACAACAAGTGGAGTGCGGCCCTCACAANAAAGGAAGACAATGCAGGTAGAAGAAGCACACAAAAAGAGGAAGTATATAATGGAAGACCCAGTCATCACTCTGACAGAGGATGATGCTGAGTTAGTCACAGACAAGGTCCAATATAGGGGGGAGAGGTGGTATGTATTGTCAAGGCACAAAGAGAAGAGATCATGGCCAAGCTCATAGAAGTCCATGAAACTCTACAACAATTACAGAGTCAATCATTACCACAGGCCACAGTGTAGCGACATGAAAAGAGACAACAACCCCCTATGCAGAAAGAAGGGGAGGAGATAGTTCAGTTGGTAGTGCAAGGCAGGGACACATTCATAGTCACTCACCAAATGATTAGAATGAATCAAGAGACTGCGCAGAAACCCATGGGGGAAATTGAGCAATTTGAAGTAGTAATGACACAGATACCCACCAAGGTATTATACAGACTCTAGGTCAGTATAATGCAAGAAGTGCAATCTAGAGCCTGGGCGAATACGACTAACTTGGAGGTGGTTAGGGGAGTCGCCAAAATGTTACAAATCACATGTGACCAACTGACCTCAGAGAAAGAGGAGGAGAAAGAACGCATGAATAACCTAGAGCAAGGGCTAATAGTTGTATACGACCGCATCCCAGATAGCGCGCAAGCACAAGAGAGGAGCGCAGAAGAAAAGATAAAAATTATTTTACAAACGATTGAGGGATATAGGCAGAAAATTGAGGAGCTAAAAGAAAAGCTTAATCCCACGACTCCTCCTGAGATTCGAGAACAAAGGGAACATCAATCTGCACTCCAGATAGTGGAGATGGAAAAAGAAGTGAGGGAAGTCACATAGCTATTCAACATAACTGTGCAGATTTGGAATGTTTTAGAAGAGGATGAAAAGGTCCAACATTTGGACCAAGAAGAGGAGGAAATCATCGTTGCCATATAGGAGTTAAAGCAGTGACATAAAACAATGAGTATCACAGAGCGCTTGAAGGGCATCCAAGAAATGAAGAATCTGCAGACAGAGTTAAAGACAACTGTAATATTCCAGATATAAAAAAGTATGCAAAACATAAATAAATAGCTAGAAATGGCAGATGAACAACAATATAACCATAACAACACCACAATAATACGTTTCTTGCATGGCATGGAGTTGGGCAATAATGCCGGAATGACCTTTTTTGAGCAGCTTTTCCATGTGATGGGAACTAATGATCTCTGGGGAACTGACGGTGATGCCTTGGAACTCATATTGTTGGCCCTCCTGGTTGAATTGCATGGTTAATTCCTTAAAATCCATGAGAATGGGACCCAAAGTCCCTAGCCATTCTGCACCCAACACAATGTCACAACCTCCCATGTCGATAGCAAACATACGAGATTTCAGGTGGTAGCCACCAATTTGGAGACTCACATTTTCACAACGCCCTCCACATTTCATGGACCCGCCATTGGCAATCATGATTTGGAAATTATTGACTGCACGGATATAGCAATTAGTTTCTTGGGAAATGTGGCGATGAATAAAATTATGGGTGCTTCCACTGTGAACATGAATGACGACCTTCATATGCTTGATGTAACCAATTAGTTTGAGGGTTTGGGGAGCAAAGAAGCCAGTGAGAGAATTTAGGGAAATGACCGGTTCTACTTCGGGAGGGTCTGAGGGAGGGGTTATGTTAGTGGGTTCAGGTGACACAGACACGAGGGGAGCTTCAACATCCTCTTTTGAAACATCCTCCGAGATGGCCATAAAAAGCTTTTGTTCCTTACACTTGTGTCCCAGAAATTTATTTTCACCATAATTATAACAAAGGCCTTTGAGTTGGTGTTCAACCATTTCATCCCTGGTCAATTTTTTGATCTTTAGTGGAGTAGAAGGAGGAGTGGGATTTACTAGTTTAGTGCAAGGAATAAAGGAGGGTTTCTGGTTTTGAGAAGAGACAACCTGTTGTGCTTCCTTATCTCTTTTAGTAGCCTCCACCCAACTCTGAGGCCAAGCCATGAGGACATGGGCACGAATCTCATCCTTGAGGCCACTGATAAACATTCTCGGAAAAAAGCACCAGACATTCCCTCTGTACGAAAAGATAGTCGCTCAAAAGCAACTATAAAGTCTTCCACTATGCCAGATTGTTTTAACTTGGTCAAACAACCTAAATGGTTGGTGTAAGTGTCAAAGCGTTCATAAAACTTTGCCACAAAGTGTGTCCAAGCTACATACCATTGGCGGTCGGTTTTTCTCCATTGCCACCATTCCCAACGTTCCTGATCTAGATGGAGAACACCATACCGTAGTTTGGCCAACTCATTTGTAATGTCGTACAAAGAGAAATAATGTTCCATTTGAGTTACCTAACCAGTGGGATCCGAATCATCAAATTTGGTCACATCCACACGCAGAAGGCGTAGGTCACGTTGAAAGTGATGGGGCTGAAAATGATGGGAATGAGAGGAAGTTTCACCTTTGGTATGCAAAGATGGGTCAGATGAGGGAGGATCTGCAGGGATATGTAGCTTGGTGCATATCATCGTAGTGACAGATTCAAGCTGGGTAGTAATGTCTTGTTTGAGGTCTTGTTTGAGTTTCTCGATTGAGGCGACGATGGAGGAATGCATGTTTTTATTGATGGTAGAAATATTGGCACTGAGTTGTCTCACTTCTTGTTGGGTCTCTGTGAAATTAGAGTGCAAGGTATTGAAGCGAGCTTCCAAGTCTTGGCTATGGGTATGGGCCATGATGACAAGGGAACAGAAAAGGGGTGGGTGGGGTCAAAAAAATTGCTGAAAAATGATAGGTATGAATGTGATAAGTGCGAAGAGAGAAATCCAATGGAATAGGTCTCAAATAATGGTGCCAACAGGATCCAACCTTTTTTTTTTTACACCTGTGGAGTTATACTCTGATCTGAAGAATACTGCAGTGATGAAATGCCCAAATGCTTAATCAGGAAAAATGTGTAGTAATTTGGAAACTCGAATGCAAGAGAAGATTCAATATGATGAACCCAGGACTTTGACTGAGACCATTAGGAAGGCTAAGTACCTGTATGAGCAAAGAAAGGACATGGAGTCTTTGCATAAATCTTGGAAGGATAAAAAGAAGGAGAAGTATTATCAGAGAAAGAAAGGATTCAAACCTCCTTTCAATAGAAATAGTCCAAATAAAAATCAGCTTGACCAGTATGCTAGGGATGAATCCAAGAAAGAAGACTCCTTGGGAAAAAGGGGAAGACCACCAATCCAATGTTGGGGATGCAAATAAGATCACCCGTACAAGGATTGCCCTCACATAAAGGACAAAGTGAAGACCATGCACAACATCTAAGAGGCTACAATAGTAGAAGACATGGGAAGAATATATGCAACCTTAGATGATTGCAAAGCAAAGTACCAATCCAATATGATTGAGGTGGAAGGTAAGATCATTAATCAATTTGTTTCTATTTTAATTGATTCACAAGCAAGTCATTGTTACATTGATCCTAAAATAGTGGATAGATTACATTTGGAGAAAAGTAAGCTTGAAAAATCAAGTTTGATTCAACTAACCACTGGAACCAAAAGGAGAATCCATGATATGGTCAGAGGTTGTTCCATAAGTCTTAATGGTGTGAATATTAATGTTGATCTAAATATTATACCATTGGGGTCTTATGATATTCTAATTGGAATGGATTGGTTGGACAAGCATCATGTTGTCCTAGATTATCATAACAAGACATGTACATGTCTTTATGAAGAAGGAAAATAGAGCACTGTGAAAGGAGTTCCAAGACCCAAACTCCAAGACCCATCTCTATAAGGGAGATTTCAGCCTTACAACTGAAGATATGTTTTAGAAAAGGATGTCAATTGTATGCAACACATGTGGAGGAGCCATAAAATACAAAAGGGCCAAGCCTTGAAAAACTTTTGTTACTGCAAGAGTTTGAAGATGTATTCCAAGAAATACTCGGGTTGCCACCAAAGAGGGAGATAAATTTCTCTATTGATTTAATGCCAAGAGTTGCCCCGATATCAAAAACACCTTACATAATGAGTACACCAGAATTAAAAGAATTACAAATGCAGTTGGAATAATTGTTGAAGAAGGGGTACATACATCCAAGTGTTTCACCTTGGGGAGCACCGATACTCTTTGTAAAAAAGAAGGATAGAAATTTGAGGTTGTGTATTGACTTTTGACAGCTGAATAAATCCACTATGAAGAACAAGTACCCTCTACTTAGAATTGATGACCGCTTTGATCAACTAAGAGGGGAAAATATATTTTCAAATATAGACTTGAGATCGTGATACCATCAGGTAAGAATCAAGGAAGAAGACATCCATAAGACAACCTTTAGAATCAGGTATGGGCGTTATGAATTTGTAGTGGTGCCATTTGGACTATCCAATGCACCAACTGTCTTTATGTGCTTAATGAATGGCATATTGAGAATTTATTTGGATAAGTTTGTCATAGTATTCCTGGACGGCATACTTGTCTATTCTAAGTCAGAGGAAGAGCATTAACATCACCTAAGATTGGTATTGCAAGTGCCGAGGGAACATTAGTTGTATGCCAAGATTAGTAAGTGTTCTTTTTACCAAGAACAAATCCATTACTTGCGACACATTATTTCAGAACAAGGTATAGCAGTGGATCCAGAGAAGATTGAAGCCATTAGAGGATGGCCAACACCCAGGAATGTTTCATAAGTTGGATCTTTTATGGGGTTAGCTAGTTACTGCAGAAGATTTATAGCAGGGTTCTCTAAGATTGCTTATCCCATCAATTCTTTGCAAAAGAATGGAATTAAATTTGAATGGACATCGGAGTGTGAAGATAACTTTAATTTGTTGAAATAATTACTTACTAGTGCACTTGTTTTAAATATTGCTGACCCAAATGAAAGTTTTGTGGTATGTACAAATGCATGCAAGGAAGGAGTTGGTGGACTCCTCACTCAAAATGGACATGTCATTGGTTATGAGTCCAGAAAGCTTAAAGAACATGAGAGGAATTATGCCACACATGACTTGGAACTTGTTGCCATTGTTCACACTTTGAAGATGTGGAGGCATTATCTCATGGGGAAGAGATTTGAATTAAGAACAGACCATAGTGGTCTGAAATATATTTTTGAACAACCAACTTTAAATGCCAGGAAAACGAGATGGCTGAAATTTTTAAGTGAATACGATTTTGACATCAATCATATCAAAGGAAAATAAAATAAAGTTGTTGATGCACTTAGTAGAAGAGTACATCTCATGCATGCTACAATTGTTAGTATGCATCAATTACATTTAAAGAGCAGAATTTTAGATGTTGTTGTTATAGATCATCATTACCTACTGGTAAAGGAAAACTTACAACAAGAAAATGTACAACATAAAATTAAAGAATATGAGATGAAGGAAGATGGATTACTTGTGCACAAAAATAAAATTTATGTTCCTAGTTCAAGAGAACTTAGGAATTTGGTATTAAAAGAAATGCATAATGTTCCATATGCCGGACATCCTGGTTACCAAAAACAAATTGTAGGAGTAAGAGGCCAATTCTTTTGGCCAGGAATGAAAAAATATGTTGTTGATTACATTTCCAGATGTATGGAATGTGAGAGAGTAAAGGATGAACATAGGCACCCAACGAGTTTGCTACAACCATTACCAATTAGAGAGAAGAAATGGGAAGTGGTAACCATTGATTTTATAACTAAATTGCCCAGGACAACAAGACAACATGATTCAATCATGGTAGTGGTTGATAAATTGACAAAGGCTGCTCATTTTGTTCCTGTAAAAATGACTCATACATCAACTAATATTGCAGAAATTTACATGAGGGAGATTGCTAGGTTGCATGGGATACCTAAGACAATTGTTTCAGATAGAGATACAAAGTTTACTTCAAAGTTCTGGAGGGGATTGTTTAAAGGATTTGGTACAAATCTAAACTTTAGCACAACATACCATCCACAGTTGGATGGGCATATAGAGAGAGTCAACCAAGTAATTGAAGACATGTTGAGAATGTATGTGATGGATAAGCCATCTAAGTGGGAAGATTACTTGCACTTGGTTGAGTTTTCCTATAATAACGGGTATCAAGCTTCATTGAAAATGATCCCATTTGAAGCTTTGTATGGTAGGAAATGCAATACTTCAGTGAGTTGGGACAACCCAATAGATATAGTGGTACTTGGGCTAGAATTGCTCAAGGATATGGAAGACCAGATGGTTAGAGTTAAGCAGAATTTAAAGGAAGCTTAAGATAGACAAACAATTTATGCAGATAAGAACAAGACAACTAGAGAATTTAAAGTGGGGGAGCATGTTCCTTTAAAAGTGAAGCCCAAGAAGAGCTCTTTGAAGTTGGGTGGTTGTACAAAGCTAGCAGCCATATTCTGTGGTCCATTTGAGATATTGGACGGAATAGGGCCAGTTTCATACATGCTTGCATTGCCTGCTTCCATGAATGCGCATAATGTATTTCATGTCTCTTTGCTAAAAAAATATGTACATGATCCTAACCATGTTATTGATTGGCATCTGATTCAGGTAGAGACAGAGGGAGACTTTCAGGTCCAACCAATGCAAATATTGGACAAAAAAGTCAGAATGCTCCGGAATCAAGTTATATGGTTGGTAAAAGCCCATTGGACCTGCTACAGTCCTGAAGATGCTAATTGGGAGCATGAATATGCCATGTGGGAAGAGTACTCGTAACTTTTTGAATAAATTTTGAAATTTTGATTTATGTTTTGTATATGCACTGAGGACAGTGCCAAAATAAGGGGGAGGTGAATGTAATACCTCGGTTTTGAGCCCCGTATTAAATAATGTATTTTTTTAATCTATGAAAGGCTAGAGTGCCCAAATAATTAAAAGAGGCCAGCGTGCCTAGGAAATGTAATGTTTTGATAATTATTAATAATAAATACATCACTGGCTGCTAGACGGACAAGGACAAGAGTTATAGGGGGCTATGATTCCACAAGAGAGGGGGCTCGAAAGGCTAAGTTTTTATTTATATTTTATGTACCCATAATGGTTTTAATGGAGAGGAGTGGTTACACAAGCTTCTTGGGGGAGGCCATGTGGTTCTTGATTTGAAAGTAAATATATAAACCCATCTTGTGGGTTGTTTGGGGGTTCTTCTTCTTCTTCTCTCACTCACTCATTGTTCATGGTTCACACCTTTAATTATGTTCTCTCTCCATTCATTCTTTCACCCACTTGTCATTCCTCATTCATGTTTTAGCTTGAGAAAGAAAAATGAATTGTGGAGAGGAGCCATTGTTGGGTTGGCATAAATGACTACTGGTGTATTCCAACCATGAGTTAATGTTTGCATGTCTGAGACGCTTTGACATGTGTTAAGTTTTTCTCACAACTGCGAATCCTGAGAGTCCCAACATGGAGATTCTTGACCAAATGCACTGGAGTCCTGGAAGGAGGTGGACAACCTGAGGGACTGTGTGGCAGAGAAGGGGGTCCATTCCCTTGGGTTGTGCAGGATGGATAGAAAAGAGTTGGCCTACATTGGATTGTTGTGTGTGTTGAGAAGACGATGAGATCTTGAGTGCTGACTAGTTTGGGCAGTTGAGTGACACTCTGGAACTGTCCTTGTGGACTCATAGCCCTGGCTCGGGGATGACATTACTATTGAGACTTGGAACAACAATGTCTACAGTTGGGTGGAACGTCCTTGGTCTAGAGCCAGTTGGCGATTCATTTAATTAAAGATAAGTGCTCTCTATCATGGTTTCGTTTACCTGTATATTTATTTCCATTGTGTATTTGTTTATCTATGAAATTCATATCTATAATATGCATGCTTTCTGGTTATTGTTGTGCATGACATATGGTTCATTTCTTTTATGGTGTAGCATGATTCTTGATCTATGCATGTGAATATTTCATGCATATTTATTAATTAAAAATTTATCAAAATTTGAAATTAGTTCAGAAGCGAGCTTGAAGTAGCGTGCCCATCCTGTGGGTGGTTGGGTACGTTACACATAGGCAAAGGACCCAACACAAGGAAATGAGGAAAAAGAGGAAGAAGCCTATATTATTTCACCAAAAATGGCAGAAAGCACTTCTCCAGCACCATGGCCCAAGCCTCAAGAGTCATAGATGGAAAAGCTAGAACAATATGGCAAA
>SNQJ01S0237428.1:0-13751 GCA_010110895.2 Picea sitchensis | reverse complement strand
ATTGCTCCTCTTGATGTTTTTGATGTATTATTAGGCCAACCGTACTTGTGGAAGCGACATGTTGTGTATGAGTCCAGGCCTCGTGCTGTTATTATCACTTTGGGTAATAAGTTGTACAGGATACCGGAGATAGCACCGCCTACCACCATCTCTTTGGTTACTGCAAAACAATGTAGTAAGCTCATTTCCAAAACCAGGAAAAAAAAATTCCTGATGATCTGCCCTTAGGGAAAGAAGAAGATTGTGGCCACAACCTCCAGACAGGGCCCCGCTGCATGAAAACAACATATGGATAAGGTCGTGGAGGAGTACGAGGACATCTTCACCTCCCCCGCAGGGGTGCCTCTACACTGTCATCTACAAATCGAAACCAACATTTGGGTTTCAGATGAAAGATGCTTAAGGATAAATATTTGAAATGCTCCATAAAATATTGGCCACTACTGAGGAAAGGGATGACCCCATTGTTGTACCCTCGGTTTTCTCATAGAAAACCTCCTTCAAGGTGAAGAAGGTAGAAGAGAGGAAGATTTTGATAAGTTTCAGAGTTTCTTTGTCGACCAGTTTGGAGATGAGGGTTAGGGCTTCCGAAGCTATAATTTTGGTGAAAAGAGAAACCACATCAAAGATAACCATAAGGTCACTATCATTAAGGTGGAGATTCTGAGTTTTTTGAATGAAGTCTGTGGAATCTTTGATAAAGGAGGAGTTTTTTCTAATGAAATATTGAAGCTTATCGATAAGAAAACAAGAAAGGGCATGAGTGGAGGATCCTATGTTGCTCCTATGGAGAATTTTGAATCTTCAACCTTAAGCAACTTTCATCTCAAACCCATGTTGGTTTCAATTTGTAGATGAAATGTTTGTCATATGGCCTCATGGCCTTTCCAACTTGAATTCTTTCTTCAACCATCTTAATAGCCTTTCCCCCCACATACAATTTACTATTGAAACCCAAAAGGACAACTCTCTACCCTTCTTGGATGTTCTAATATCTCGTCTTCCTAATGGCTCCCTTGCCCACCAAGTCTATAGAAAGAAAACCCGCATTGATAGATAAAAGTATCAGAAATCCCACCACCATCCAGCTCAAAAATCCATCATACTTAAAACCTTGGCTACTCATGTCATTCGCATCTCCGACCCTCAATTCCTCACTAGAGAAAAATCCCATTTAACCAAAGCCCCATTTTCCAATGGCTACTCTCACTCTCAAATCAACCAAGCCACCCACTCAGCTTGCAACCCTAAATCAAAATTACCCCCTTCCTCCTCTCATCCTCTCGCTCTC
Source organism: Picea sitchensis (assembly GCA_010110895.2). NCBI lineage: Eukaryota > Viridiplantae > Streptophyta > Pinopsida > Pinales > Pinaceae > Picea > Picea sitchensis. The sequence goes on along the minus strand of SNQJ01S0237428.1, from coordinate 12,460 downwards.
CTCTCTCTTCCTTATATCCAGGGCACCGCCAATCACATTGAAAAAATCTTAGCTAAAAATAATATCAAAATTGTGTTCAAACCTCACAAAACCCTCAAACAAATTTTCAGATCTGCTAAAGATAAATGCGACCTGATTCTTGGCCCATGAGTTTACCAAATTCCTTTCTCCTATGGAAAATATTACATAGGTCAAACTAGGAGAACATTCAAATCCAAGATGAAAGAACATATAGTTGATACTAACCATAATCGAATTACCAAATTAGTTATCTCTGAACACTCTTCTAAATTAAAGCACATCATTTTTTTTTACCAGACTAAAATCTTAGCCCCAGCCCCTCATTTCTCTTCATGTCTCATTCGAGAATCCCTTGAAATTAAAAATCATCCTATCAAATTCTATCACGAAGATGGATACAAACTTAGCCAAGCTTGGAAACCTACCATTCATCACCTGAACCAATAGTCTACCATCCTCTATCTTGGTCCCTTAGTTTTCCGCTTGTCTCTTTATCCTTGTTGTCATTATCATCTCCCACCAGAAACCTGATTTTTGTTTTTCGATTTAACTTTTCCTTTAACTTCATATTATTATTATCCCATTCACTAATTTCTTCCATTTGACTCTTTTCTAACATTCTTTGGGTGTTCCTTAATTATTAATGCCCCCATTTTATCCTAGTATGTTTATCATCAAAACCCTTTTAATTTGTTTGCATCATTTTTACTTGTTCCTCTTCCTTTCATGCCTCCCCCTAAACTCCACAACCGTTTATTTATCATATATAGTCCTTATTCTCCCCTTAGTTATAATCGTATCATTATTTTAAATTCTTTATCTCTCTTTTTTCCCTAATTCTCTAACTTCAACAACCTCTATCCCACTCCCCCTCTTTTAACATACTTTAATTGTTACTTTCTAATTACCTAATCTCTACTTAAAAAAAATCCTTATACCTTATTTTTTTCTAATACTTTACAAAAAAAATTCTTTATGTGTATCCTCAACTTTTCTAATCTCAATATTATAGTTTTCTTCCCCTTCAAATTCACATCTACTGGTTACCTAATCTTAACGACTAATTCTAATATTTTGGGTCATCACTAACCGTTACCTTTTATACCTTTAATTAATACCTTATTATTATATTTTAATATTTTATTAGTATCTATTAACAATTTATTTCATCATGCTCTACGACTCATTTTCCACTATATATTTACCATTATTAAATAACAAAATACCTAATCTTTATGACTATTTACTAAATTCTACCTGTTACCTTATCTTTCCCCCTGACAGTTACTTAACATTCCCTGCCTACAATTACAACCTCAACACTCTTTTCCAACTCATAAATATTCTCATGTCCCTGATGATGGGTGGAGTGTCCACTCGAAAAATTGGACATTCCAAAACTTCACACACGGTTTGCATCCAGAAAATTCCCTAGCATTATGAATAATTGTGAAAATTTGCATACTCAATTGAGTGAAACCGTAGTAATAGAAAGTAATAATTACTAAGTGCATTAGAGAGAAATAAACCCATGCATGAGAATATGAGAGAGGGGGGGGTTGCAGGGGGCTGAGAGAGAATTTCCAAAGCATAAGTGAACTTAAATAAAGATATCCTTCTGCAAAAAGATTTATAAAAAAATGATTCTCATGGGTTAAAGAATGATCAAGAAGATTACATTATTATTTAGAAATGAGAGGGTTGTGGTGCATTTATACACAGTTCAAGTAGGTAGGGTGCTTTCCTCGAGGACGGGTTTGTTAAGCCCTAAATCCTGGCACATTACCCCTTAATTGGGGCATATTACATTAGTATTTTTATTTTACTTATGTCATCTTGGGTCCATTAGTTTTAATTGTACCTCCTAGTCTCCTATATATACTAAGGAGACCTTTTCCTTTGGAATAATCTTGTATTTCTGAATTCTTGTGATGTATAAGGAGGTTTCCCCCTCGAAGAGGCTTATTATCTGAATTTCTCTCTTTTTCAAGGCGTGGATTACTTATTCTGAGGTTTTTATGCTATTTTGATATTTGGTTCTTAACATTTGGTATCAAAGCTAGATAATCCTCGGGACTGGCTTCTTCAAAACAAGTCTTCTTGGAATTTTCGCTACAGAATTTTTTTCTGGAAGGTTTCAGGATCTAGAATTTATATGGTGTATAGGAGACATATATATATAGAACTTGGGTCCAAATTTCAGATCTTGGTTTTCTATATTTTTTGGGATACATTTTGTTCAAGTTAGGGTTTTTTACTAGTCCTGAAACTAGTCTGAAACAGGTCTTCTTGTAATTTCCACTCCCAATTTTTTTCGGCTTGGTTTAAGATTCTAAAATTTTTAAAGTACAAAGGTAGAATATTTAAGTGTATTTTGTACAAATTTCATCCCTTGATTTGTTGTACTCTAAAATTTATTCTCTAAGGAAATTAGGGTTTTTGGTTGGTCCAGATTTCAATCTAAAACAGGTGTTCTTGGGGAAAATGTTATATATGAAGCTACAAACCTCCAAATTGAGTGAGACCTATTCCATTGGTTAGGGTACGGATCAAATTATTATTGGTACAAATTTCAAGTTCTTAGGTCAATAAAATGACACGCTGCAGGACGTACAAGATAGTTCCCCTGAAAGGGAAAAATTCAGCACATCTTGGGAAAGTTATCATAAATGCATTTGGAGAATCCAATCTTGGTCTAACCTATGGGGTTGGAAAGAAGACACATCAGGATACCTCAGGATGAAATTTTAGACTCATAAGGGATGAAATTACAGATCTACAACAGAAGAAAGGTCGGCTAGCAAAACAGTCTCCAAATCAGGGTTTTAAAAGGTGCTTTTTTTTTTGTTTTTTGGGGGGAAATTTGCATATCTTTTGACTAGAAGATCCAATTGGGGTGATTCAAAAAGTGGAATAAAGTGGTATAAATGGAGTATCACATGAATTTTGTATAATATTAGGTATTTTTAGGTATAGAATTATTACGGTGTCTCTAAATGTAGGAGTTTTCGTTACTTGTCAGCGCTACAACCTGGGGACAGTGTGGTTATTCCACGTACCTAGAGTATATTGGAAGGCCCTTTTAGAAAGGTTGTGCATTAGATATAAATGCTATGGATTTTATCTCACATGTACCTAGTGTATATCGAGAGACCCCCTATAATCCTGAGACCAACTGAGTAAACCATTTGGTGGTCTTGTTGTTATAGTACATCGAGAATAACACTCGGGGAGATCACTCTCTAGTACCTAGGTAGTCGTATAGTACAGATAAGGGCATGGAAAATCCTCCTTAGTTAGTTTCTTGAGATATTGGGCCGAGTTCTATTGTTGGACCCCACACTTATATCAGAGAGCTATAACACTTGACACTCCCTTGTCTGTGAGGACCTCTGCCTAAGCTAATTAGGAATTCCTACCTTGAAATGATACTTGACCAACATGCCACCAAAAGAGGGAAATTATACACCAAATAAGCCCTCATAAAGTCCTACTTGGAATCTTGATGAAGGTGAAGAAATGTGCAAGGACATAGATGATTTACAAAAGAAGGCAGTAACAAAAGATGAACTACAAAGGATGATGGATTCCACTGAAACTAAGTTGGAAGCGATGATGGATACTAAGATGGATGGCTTAAAAGGGAAGATAATAGAAGGGTTGAAAAATTTTATAATAGAGAGGCCACCTCAAAGTGACAATGTATCCCATGAAATTCATGATGAGGACATAAGGAATATGAATCAAGATTGGAGAAAATCCAACTTTGGGTTGAAGACCAACCACTTTCCTAAGATCGATATTAGGAAGTTTGATGGAAAGGATCCAATCACATGGATACTCCAGATGGAGCAGTTCTTTGATCTACATGATGTGTCTCACACACAAAAGGTACGAATTGCATCCTTATATTTAGAACCCAATCAATTTGTGTGGTATCGATGGCTTTGTTCTCACAAATCACTTGTCACTTGGACAATTTTCATGGAAGAAATGATAGCACACTATGAGGATGCAAGTAGAAATACCTTCTTCAGCCAACTTATAAATCTCAAGCAAATGGGTTTAGCTGTGGAGCACATTGAGAACTTCCAAAGATTGAATATAAGCTAACGGATATTCGATATGGGCACCTGATTGATGTCTTCATGGGAACTTTAAAGGATAACATTCAACATGAGGTTCACCTGTGAGAAGCCAAATCATTGGAGAATGCATTCAAGGTGGCAAGAAATGTTGAAAGTAAAAACTTGGCTATGGCTACAAGAAGGACNAATTGGAGGAAATAAAATCAAAAAGTTTATGATTTAATTGTGACAGCAAGTAGAGTAAGGGACATAAGTGTGGTGAGAATAAATTATTCTACATAGCTTGTGAAGAGGAAGAAGAACAAGAACAAGAACCATCTCAATATGAAGATGTAGAAGAGATTTCTTCTGAAGAGATGACTCCCACCATATCATGTCATGCATTGGTTGGAATTAGCACTCCTCAAACCCTCAAGTTCGAAGGATATATCAAAAATAAAAAGGTAATAATGCTAATTGATTCTAGTAGTACTCATAGTTTCATTCTAAATTAGCCAAAGCTCTCAATTGTTTTATATATCCAGCGCCAGAGTTTCAAGTAATGGTTGCAAATGGAGGAACTATCAATTGCTCAGGAAAATGTCATAAGATCAATCTTACTATGGGGGAATATGTGATGAATATTCCAATGATTTCTATACCCATGGGTGGTGTTGATGTCGTACTAGGGGTCCAATGGTTACAATCATTGGGAACATTGGCTTTTAATTTTTTAGAACTTTTCATGAAATTTTCATTGGAAGTAAAGGAATTTGAGTTAAGGGGTATCACAAGGAAACCCAGTAAGGTGGTAATCTCTAATGGCATGACAAAATTATTGAAAAAGGGGCATCAGGGTGTAATTGTACAACTATGCTCACTAGATGTTCAAACATATAAGCCATATATTCCCCTAGATCTCCAAGGGCTCATTGATAAGCATTCCAAAGTATTTGAAGATATTCCCAGAGGTCTTCCACTCACTCACGATCATGATCATGTTATTCACTTAATTCATGTGAGTGTTCCTCCTAACATCAGGCCTTACAGATACCCTTATTCCCATAAGAGTGAAATTGAGCGTATGGTTGAAGAATTGTTAGAGGCTGGCATTATTATACCTAGCCAAATTTCTTACTCTACACTGGTGGTAATAGTACTCAAGAAATAGGGCTCATGGTGTATGTGTCCAGATTATAGAGAGCTCAATAAGATCACCATTAAAGATAAGTTTCTCATTCCCATCATTGATGAATTGTTAGATGAACTACATGGAGTGATCTACTTCACAAAGTTGGATATTTGTTCAGGGTATCATCAAATTAGAATGAAGGAAGAAGATATCTCGAAAATAGCACTCAGAACTCATGAAGGCCATTATGATTTTTTGGTCATGACTTTTGGCCTTACGAATGCACCTTCCACATTCCAAGGGTTGATGAATTCCATTTTCAATCCCTTCCTTCGAAAATTTGTGCTAGTATTTTGTGATGATATACTAATCTATAGAAAGTCAAAACAGAAGGAAATGATGGAAATACTAAATGCATTGAAGCAATGGCACCCTTACCTAATAGGTAGGAACTTCAAGGTCAAAAAAGATCATGACAGTCTTAAATACTTCTTGGAACAAATACTATCTTCAAAAGAGCAACAAAAATGGGTGACCAAGATGTTGGGTTATGACTTTGAAATCATCTAAAAATAAGGGAAGCAAAATGTTGTGGAAGATGCACTCTCAAGAAAGGATGAATATGTTGAGACATTTCTCTGTGTTATCTCTATCATCCAACCTAATTGGATAACTGAAGCAAGGGATGAATGGAAGAATGACGAAAAACTGTGGCCTCTCATTCAAAGGTTGTAGTAAAATTCCAATGCATCTGATACATTTACATGGAAAAATGATTCAATATGGTACAAATATCACTTATATTTATGTAAGAACTCCCAACTCAAACAAAAGGTACTTTTGGAATTGCACACCTCTCTGGTAGGAGGGCACTCATGATTTTTGAAAACCTATCACAGGGTCAAGAGGGAATTTTTTGGGGATGGCCTTAAAACTGATGTTCAAAGGTTTGTGGTAGAATGTTTGGTTTGCCAACAAAACAAGGTGGAAACAATTAATACCACGATTCATTTACAACCATTAGCCATTCCAAGTCAATGCTAGGAGGAGGTTTCCATGGATTTCATCATAGGGTTACCGAAGTCTAAAGGAAAGAGTGTCATCATGGTGATTGTTGATAAACTTACCAAGTACTCACACGTTTGTGCACTCTCTCATCCTTTCAAATCCAATACAATTTCTACTGCATTCATGGAGACAGTTCAAAAGCTACATGGAAGCCCAAATATTATTGTAAGTGACAGAGATCCCATCTTCACTGGACATTTTTGGACAAAAAAAAATCTTGTTTGGGTACTCAATTGGCTCATATCTCATCTTATAATCCTTAATCTAATGGACAAAATGAGATAGTGAACAAATGTCTAGAAGGATACCTTCATTGCTTTGTCTCTGATAAACAAACACAATGGTTCAAGTGGTTACCCTTGGCAAAATGGTGGTATAACACTTCCTTTCATATTGCAACAAAAATGACACCATTTATGGTGCCTTATGGATATCACCCACCGTCCATCACTTCTTCTCTAAAATAAAAATGTAAGGTTCAATCAGTGGAAGACCACATCGATCATCAACAAAAATTTCTCCAACTCTTAAAGAACAACCTGAACATGGCACAGAATTGCATGAAACAACAAGCAGATCAACACAGTAGTGAAAGAAGTTTTGAAGTAGGGGATCGGGTATTTTAAGACTACAACCATATAAACAGATGTCCCTCAAGCAATCTAAGAAGAATAATAAATTATCACTGAAGTACTATGGCCCTTATAAGGTGTTGCAAAAGACCACAAATTGGAGTTGTCTGCATATTTGCGAGTACACCTAGTTTTCCATGTTTCATGCTTAAAGAAGGTTATAGGTGACAAGATCCCAGTTCAAACTATATTTCTAGAACTTGAAAAGGAAGGAAAAATCGTATTGGAACCTGAAGCTATCACTGACACAAGAATTTTCCAGCTAAGGAATAGATCAATTTCAGAGTATCTCATTAAGTGGAAGAAACTACCTGATGAAGATTCCACATGGGAAGATGAGTATTTTATACAGAAGCATCCAGAACTACTCAAGCATTGAGGAAAACACTTGTCTGAAGGGGAGGGGCATGTTAATCCCTAAATCGTGGCACATTACCCCTTAATTGGGGCATATTAAATTAGTATTTTTATTTTATTTATGTCAGCTTGGGCCCATTAGTTGTAATTCTACCTCCTAGTCTCCTATATATACCAAGGAGACCTTTTTGTTTGGAATCATCTTGTATTTGTGAATTCTTGTGATGTATAAGGAGGTTTCCCCCTCGAAGAGGCTTATTATCTGAATTTATCTCTTTGTCAAGGCGTGGAGTACTTATTTTGAGGTTTTTATGTTATTTTGATATTTGGTTCTTAACAGGGTTATAGGCCTAAATAAAGATGACTAGGTCGACCTTAACCACAACCTAGTATTTTAATAACGATAACATAAATCCCTAACAAAATGCATTCATGACACAAAATGTATCGACCATGGCCAAATGTGAGGATTACACCATTATCAATAGATATAATTCATTTCAATTGACTCTACTTAGTTTTACAAAACAAAATGATCATTTGTATGGGCAAGTCACTATTGTGAGGTATTCTTCCACCCAGATGTTTTAGAGGAGAAATGGTTATTTGTTATTTTATATATACCTAGACATAAAAGAATGTTCCTAAAAATTAATATTCCCACGACTTCAATAACTTATGACACAAATGATGAAGATCAAGAATGATTTGTATAAGTCACTTTTAGCTTAGTCACCAAGTGACTTGGTCAAGCACCCCTCTTGTATATAAAAGGTATATAGGTTGATTTTCATTGCCATCCTTCATCTCTCTTTTGGATAGTTAGCAATACCAAAAATTTATAACTATGGTATGCAATTGACTTATATAAGTACTCTTTCAAAATGGTTTTTTTCTCTTTTCAAGGTTTCTCACTATAAATCTTAAGTATATTTTTACATAGTGTGAGTTATTATCAATAACATAAAATTATGACAAAATAATAGAAAATATCAGGTGGGATGTTTAGAACTATTATAATGCATGCTTAGACTTCATTTTTTATATGTTTGATAACTTATATCCATTAAGTTTTTATAGTGTTCAAATGAATAATGTTTGTTTTTTTAATTACAAATATGTTCGAGTGACTCTTAAATTAAATTATTTTTATTATTTTATCATTGATTTGAATAATAATTATTTCTATCTATTAAATTACTATATATACTTATATGATTTATCTATGTTTATGAAATGAATTATTAGGGTTAATTGAGCTCTAAAGAACCTTGGTTTATTTAGAAGCCAATAGCACTTAACATTATAGAGTTGAAATTTTGAAAGTGTTAGACATGATATACAATAATTTCAATTATGGTTTCTTACCTAACTGAACATACATATTATCTCACTTATTATCATTTATTGAAAATTTAATACATTTTCATATTTATATAATTGACCATTTTCTTATACTATTGCATTATTCAAATTTGAAAGTGTTAAACATGATATACAATAATTTCAATTATTGTTTCTTACCTACCTTAACATAGATATTATCTCACTTATTATCATTTATTGAAAAGTTAATATTACATTTCCATATTTATATAATTGACCATTTTCTTATACTATATTGCATTACTCAATTTTTATTGTATTGTATATGGTTGGAGTCAATTAATAAAATTTAATTAATCACATTTATTATATGCAACCATGTAGTGTTTGAAAGAACATCCACATCTTTATTGAATTCTATATATATGATTATAGGAAATCTTTTCAAACAAGGTGCTAAGCCTTTTAATTTGCATCTTTGAGCCTAGGGCCAAACTTTGGAGACTTCCATTACCATTACATCAATCTATAATGAATTTTGAATCCCCTCCTTCGAACCTAGGGCCAAACTTTGAAGACTTCCATTACCATTACATCAATCTATAATGAATTTTGAATCCCCAATATTTTGTATATCTGTAATTGTGTATTAGATATATTAGCATTTAGACTAATAACACCTCCCGCTAATGTTTTTCTAAGGTTTATATGAAGTTGCATCCAAGTTTTTGATGCAAGTTCTAAAGCATATCGCTAGCACAATTTTGTTGATATTTCAAGTCTGTATCGCATGGAGTTTTGATCTATCTTTTGTATTCAAGCGAAGATACAAGACTGTGTACAGTGTGAGTGCCTTGACTAAGGCTAAGACCTGGTTCAGTGTGAGTTCTTTGGGTGAGTTTAAGGGTTGCTTCAAAACGAGTCAGGACAAGGTCAGATCTCATCCGTGGAAAGTTTCAGGAGCAGTCGAATTGAAGTTTCAGACCAGTTATAATCATGTATTACAGGTATATCTTATGCAATTTCAAAATTTATTTGAGTACGAATTACAGAGGTGTGTAAGCATTGTATAGATCTATCTAGAGAGCACATTTCTGAAGTAGATAATCCAGCCTTCAGAATTGTTTTTGGTGAGGCATCAAGGGCAGTCTTGACCTGCGATTAAGGGACTATTTTGAGACAAGCTTTCAGGGATCATTTGGACAGCTATTGTGTAGACCTCAGGAGGTACAAGGACAAGTTTTTTTTCGTGCAGATCGAGTGCAGTTTCAAAGTTCCTTACTGAGGGAAGATCTGAGTCAGTAATACTACAGGTCCGAGTTTACCTTGGGATCAGATATGCAGTAGAGGCTGAGAGATATCTGAGACACATATACAGCAGATAAACCCTTGTGTGACTTTTGAGTGTGGTCTATATTCAAGCTCTAGTGAGGAGGCTAGACTTACATCCCTTGTCACTATGAGACTAGACTTGCAGCTAGTGATGTGCAAGGAAAGAAAATTTAGCCACCTCAAAAGAAGTCATGGAATGCAAGCAAGAATGATGTTGAGTTCTTCTCAATATTGAGCATGATTGAAAACTAAGGTAAGTCTTGTACTAATTTCCTTATTTGATCATTACTTTGTAGTCACTTGCTTTTGATAATGAAGGGTATTATCCCTGGTGTGGAAGCCCTCGTGACTTGGACAATTATCCTTAGTGCGGGAGTCCAATTTTTTCTTGGTTGGTTGTTATCCGAGTACAGGAGGCCATTTTGGTTGTTATCCCTATGGGAGGCCATCTTGGTTATTATCCTAGTACAGGAGGCCAGATTTCTTATTTCATTATTAAAGGGCCATGATCCCTGATACGGGAGTCAAATTCTTCTTGGTTGGTTATTATCCTAGTATAGGATACCATTTTGATTGTTATCCCTATGGGAGGTCATCTTGATTATTATCCTAGTATGGGAGGCCAGCAAAGTATTGTAGAGGCAGTAGAGGACCTGAGAAGGCATGGGATGTCTCCAGGTTAGAAACACTAGAAAAGGAATATGTATATCCTTTAGACTTCAGAGGGAGTCACTTAACTTAGAGAGAGTCAAACTATTTTGAGAAGAAGGAAGAGACAGTACCTTCTCCCCCTTCAGTAGTTCATATGGAGACAGTTATTGATTCAGTTGATCCATTTGATCTTGTATCTCTAGTTGATGTTCTCGGAGACATGGTAGTAGGCCGAAAGAGGCATGCATGGGCTCTACAGACTCTGCTAGAGGTAGAGAAACATGCAGCTCCTTGTGATACATTCTTAGAGAACAAGAGACCACAGATATTTTCAAGCCATGCTTTAGCTATGAGCCACATCATTGATACTAAACCTTCTTGTCATAGAGAAGCAGCAGGACAACAGTTTTAGCAAGATCCCATGACCAAAGAGTATTAGCCCATCATGAAGAATTATGTGTGGGATATTGTTTCGAGACTGAAAGGGAATTTTGTAGTGACTTCCAAGTGGATCTAGAAGATCAAACATGTAGCTGATGGAAGTGTCAAGAATCACAAAGAGAGATTTTTTGCTAGAATATTCTCTCAGGTGGAGGGAATAGATTATGAGGAGACATTATCTCTTGTTTCCCAATACACTTCCATCTGTACGATTATTTCCCTTCCAGCATCCATGGGCTGGAGACTACATCAAATGGATGTAAAGACATCCTTTCTCAATGGTGAGATTGAGGAAGAAGTCTACATCGAGAAACCAAATGGATTCGTGATACATGAGAATAAGTCTCATGTGTGCAGGTTGAAGAAATCCATGTATGGACTAAAGCAGGCACCTCGTTCTTGGTATGAGATACTTTATGAGTTTGGGCTTCAAAAAGAGTGTTGTTGATCCAAACCTATACTACAACACTATTGGTGATGAGTTCTTGATTTTGGTCCTATATGTGATAACTTATTCCTCACTTATTTAGAAAGCCTTATTGTTGAATGAAAGCATACATTGGCTTTTGAATTTCAGATGAAGGATCGCGGTATAATGCACTACTTCTTGGACTAGAAGTATGGCAGCGGATTGATGAGATTTTCCTGAGTCAAGGAAAATATACAATGGAGATATTGAATAAATTCAGGATGATGGACTAAAAATACATGCCTACACCGATGGTGATTTATTTGAAGAAGATGAATGAGGCTTCTTCTGAGTCAGGCAAGATTGATCCACATATTTACAGACAGTCGATTGGATCATTGATGTATCTGGATAACACCAAATCTGATATATTCTATGCAATGAGTGCACTCAGTTAGTTTATGAGTCAGTCGAGATAGACACATTGATAGCAGGGAAGCATGTGTTGAGATATCTCTAAGGCACAGTTGGTTATGGCCTGAGATATGCCTCCGGTGTAGACATGAGATTGCATGGATATGTCGATGTAGATTGGGCAGGGAGCGCAGTGGACCGAAAGAGCACATCTGATTGTTGTTTCACTTTGGGATCTGCCATGGTTTCCAAGTGCAGCAGGAACTAGACTTATGTGGCTTTGATTACCGCAGAAGCAAAGTATAACTCATTGTGTGTGGCAGTTCGTGAAGCAGTGTGGTTTCGCAAGATCCTTGCATACTTATTTGGACATGAGATGGATTCCACCGTTATCCATTACGATAACCAAAGTTGTGTGAAGCTCTCCGAGAATCTTGTGTTTCACGATAATGAGATCAAATACCATTATATCAGAGATATGGTGCAGATGAAAGTGTTGAAATAATGTAACTGCGAAGAGCATTCTTATTATTTTGTTATTGGATTAAATCCCCATTGTGGATTAATCATGTCATTATTATTATTTTTATTATTAGATTAATCCCCATTG
>SNQJ01S0237427.1:0-13751 GCA_010110895.2 Picea sitchensis | reverse complement strand
TATCAACCATGACAAAAAAATAATGAGTCATATTTACATCAAACAATATTGGGTCTATTACCCAAACCTTTGTGCTACGGGGCTTTCTTCAAGGGTGACATCAATGACAACCAACCTTAATCAACAGTTATTTGGGTAGGTATTATTGATAGAGAAAAGTGCGACAGAAAAGTTGCAACAGAAAAAGTACGACAGGAAAAGTGTGGCAGGAAAACTATAGAAGAAAAATTGTGGAAGAAAAAGTGCGGCAGAAAAAACGTGGCAATGAATTTGCGGCAGGAAAACCGCAACAACAGAACGCTACAAGAAGAAAAAAAGGTATGGTTCTCATATGTGTAGTGTTGAATTTATGAATCAAGTTGAGGGTTTTCCCTGTAAATATGTTGGATGCCCTCTTGGGATTTTATGGTTTGATGTAGAGTTGATCTAAGGTGGATCTACTGAAGTAAAGTATTGGTTCATGTTTGAGGGATTTTGGTTGAGGTATGTTGTTGAAGTTATTGGTATATATAGAGGTTGTATAATAGTGAGGTTATAGCACATGGTTTGAGGTACAAACTTGTGGTATAGTATTTGAGGTATATGTGATCAGATCAGATTGGTTGATGAGTATATAGTGACAGGTTTCTCAGTGACATATTCAGTTTCTACATTTGAGGTATATGTGATCATATCAGATTGATTGATTATTATACAGTGACATATTTAGTTTCTACATTTGGCACTTATATTTCAAGGCAGTTTGATGGGGTAAGGACAAGTGGTTGTAGCCACCTTCCGGTTGTAACTAGAGAACATAGGGGGTTGTATCGTCCTTCTAGTTGTAGCCACAGAATTGGGGATTTGGAGCTTCCCTCAGGTTTTGGCCTAGGGAACTAGGGGGTTGGAGACTCCTTCCAGTTGTAGCTGGAAAACAAAGGAGTTGGTGCTTCCAATGAATGTAATTCTTAAAGACATATAAGAAAAATCATTTTGTGGTTTTCTCCCGCTTTGGGTTTCCATGTAAAACATTGTTGTACTATGTATGTGTATGATTTTTCATTTGTTCATTGTTGTATAATGCACCAGTGTTGGCCCTTGACCAAGTTTTGAGGATCCTTAGTCATGTTTGACCTATTTTGGGACTTCGAAAGGCTGTTGAAGGTGGAGCACAAGTCAAAGCGAAGATCATGGGATCTCAGCCCCTTGTTTAGGGATTTTTGGGTTTTGGTCTTATGTAACAGGTATGGGGATGTCGGCCCATGGGTTTACCCATGTTTAGGCCCACTTTGTAATGTATAAATAGATGTATAGGCGATGTAAGAGGGCAGCGTGAAGGATGATATAGGCATCTGTGTGATGATATGCTAAGTGCAAGTGGTAGTTGTACATTCTTTGTTCATACTGTGAGAAGCTTGCAAAGCTACATGCAAGTGATTGTAAGAGACTGTGTAAAGGCTTTGTGTTGTGACCTAGATCGGGGAAGGAGGATCTAGCAGAGTGCATGCAGATCTCTTTTCCTATGCAAAGTAGGATCTCATGGCTCTATGCATGTAGAAGATTGATAGAAGATAATAAAAGAGAAGAAGAGTTGGTGGACGTAGCCCTAGGTTGAGGGTGAACCATGTATATCCTTGTTGCTATGCTTTGTGCAATGTATTGATGTGTTTATGTGTTTACTTGCTTAGTTCTTTGGCATAGATGAATGATAGATAGATCTGTAGATGCTTTCTGCTTAATAATATTAATGAATTCTAGATATAATGTATGTGAATGTGCTTAGTACTTGAATATACTAGATTTGGGTGAATATTGCGTTGATCTCCTGTTTGGATTTATCTTCGCTATGAGTTAATACTGAATACTAATGATCTATAACTACTAAGTGCTTTGTTAAGGTGTTACAATCATAGATATGTGTCCCAACTAAGGTTGCAGACACTGGAGTCCTGCAACCACCCCTGCCTCTACCTTGGGTGAGACTGCATCTGCTTCACAGGTGTTGCCAAAAGGGCCATTAGTTAGGGTTTTGTTGGTGCACTGTTGAAGCGTTGAACCCCGGGTCTTCCCCTGTGCCAACAAATGGTTCTGTTGCTGAGATGTGAAACTGTGATTGTTGGGAACTGAAGAAAAGAGAAAGTTATGTGTGTAGATCTATTTCCCTAGTGCGCAATATTCTACTTGACTTGGGAAGCTCTATGCTAAGAAGAGAAGTTAGATATGAAGAACGGAGGTAATATCTGAAAGCCTTGTGCTCTGATAGAGGTAAGAATAGTGAAAAAATTTAAGATTTGAAAACTTTGTGCTCTGAGAAAAGAAAGATAACTGGAAATTTTTGTTTTGACAGTATGAATCTAGGTATAGTTGATAAATTTTGTCCTAGCTTGAAAACTAGGGCACAGTTAGCAGAAATAAGATTTGATATGAGTAGATTTGATAGAAATAATGAAAGTTATGTTATTCCTATGCATAGAAAGAATGTTTGGACAAACAAATGGATGCAGGATCCTAGAAATAGTTTTTTGTAGGTTAGTCATTGTGATCCTAGTGCACAATACAGGTAAGGTTGGGGATCATTTAGGAGAAATAGAGGATTAATTATTTGTTATAGTTGCAAAAGACTAGGACATCTTGCTAAGGAATGCCTTGACATAAGACCTAGTTGTCTTTGCTATAAAGCTATGGACCATGAAGTTTTGGATTTCCCTAGAATGATTACTAAGGTTGAAAGGATGAATATGAGACCAAAAAACCCTGAGGAATATCAAGAAACTAAGATCATGGTAGAACCCCAGAAAGAATAAGAGAATGTATTAATACGAATGAAAGAAACCCTGAATGATCCCCGAAATTTCAGCTTATCAGAGATCTTCAAAGAAAAAGAGTGCATAGAAGCAAGAATAGGAGACTTCGACATAGACTGTGTTATGGATGAGGAAACAAAGGTGAATATCATGACAGAAAGAACCTGGGAAATTTTAGGAAAGTGTGTTATGATTCCTTCAATGGGAGGAATAGGATTATTTAGAGGAAAGTTGATAACCCTATGTGGAAGACTCACCCAGATATATATGAGTGCTCATGGAACCTCGACAGAGGAAGAATTTGAGGTTGTTAAATTCGTTGAGAACACCATCCCATTCGCTATGTTGTTAGGAAAACCCTGGATCGAGAGAGATCACATCTAAAGAAAAGAAGAGGAAGTATTAGAAAAAAAGAAGCAAGAATTAAAAGACTTCATGACTCGGAGGATAGTGCACTTGATTTAAGAACAAGAGAACAGATCAAATATGTTTAGAACCAGAAACTTGGATGTCGAAGTTGAAATAACACAATAAGACTCACAGAAGAGTGGAGCACCTACCTTAGATAGAGAAGAAGTATTTCCCTTAAATCCTACGGAAGAATCTCAACAGTGCGAAGTTACTATGCCAAAAGGAGATAAGAATCATAATGGAAAGAGGAATACCGAGACAAAGATCACAGGGAAGAAGGCTAGAAAACTCAGTAAGAATAAAGTAAGGATCGAAAAGTTGCAGAAGGTTCTAGAGGGGACTTCGCAGAAGGAAGGCTTGCAAAACTGGAACTTCATCAGGATATCAGAACAATAGAACATGGCACTTCATCGTGGCAAAGTGATATGACCATTGGAAGCACCCCAACCATGGAATATGAACCTCACATAGTCCACCATCTTGAATGTGATGAAGATTCCACATTTTGGAAGGCACTAGGAGGTTAACGCGTGTGTTAAGATCCTGCTATCATGATACCATGGAGGCTATCTATGGCTAGACAAATGCATCATAGTCTATCCAACGTTGATCCATAGGAACACTGGATTGCACATGGAGGGACGAGACCCACAAGACTTCTACCTAAGGAAGGTTGCAAATCGTGCCTTGGCACAGAGGATTAAGGATACCTATGGTGATGTAGAAAAGGATACGTGAGGATATAAGGTAACTTCCATCCAGAATGTCTCAGTATGCCTGGCCTACCAGCTGATCGCAAGAAAGCTAGTGAGAAAGAATAGACCTACACAAGTCACAGGGTTCATTGTTGACCTCGCCGAAAAATGTGTAGAAGGGCTCGAGATGAAATAGGTGAAGTAATTAGTCAACCAACTTGAATTGGATTGTCGCAAAGCTCAGGATCAAGGCTATGAGTTCCATTTTAGCTAGTTTTTTATCCTCATAGCATTTACTGCCTGGGAGATGCCGAAAGGTGCGACCTTCCTGGACATTGAGCCATTCAAGCCACTCACTACGAAGTTCACCACACTCTGGTACTCGAGCGATATGGGAAAAAAATGGCTATCTAATGCAGTATTCCACACATACTATCTACAGTTAAAGAGGGCTATTAGGGATGTCCCTCGTATGACGCCGAACACCTTGAACTGGTTTACACCCCTCATGAAGTTCCGTGAATATTGACACTTTATTTATATCACTGCGCGCACAGACGAACATAAAGAAGAGCTTCAGTCATACTATAATCTCACAAAGGAGGACCTCGAAGAGATAACTAAGGACTGGTCTGTAGAGATCCTTATTCCTGCTGACCCCACAGAAATGTCTAATCTCGAACTAATTGGCAACTTAGAGGCCACTCATGAAGAGCATGACAATCCTGGAACCAGCAGAAGGGAAATGATAAAAGAGGTACAGAACCTAAGAAATGCATCAGATGAAACTTCTTCAGAATCACCTGGACGAGGAGATGATGACAAAGTATATAAAGAAGAGATCAATGGCAAAGAAGATCAGTAGAAGCAAGTCAAAGTAACACCGCCTGGGGATCCTATTGATGAGGCTAATCTCTCTAAGAAAAGAAAATTTTTCCCCATGAAACCTACCTCACGAAAGAAATCTAGAGCTAGTAAGACCAAGTTGAAGACTATGCTCACGCTTGATGACTTCGACTTCATAATCGCAGTTGTATTAGACACTTCGTAGGATATTAGGAAAAACACAGAAGCCAAGCAAGTAGCCATGTATGAAAAAATTGAGATAGAACTAAGAGGGGTATAATAGGCCCTTCACTCTAGCCGCGTAGTATCCATTTCACCCCCGCCATAGGAAAAACCATATTTGGGGGATGAACCTTCCCAACTCCACAGAATAGTTGATGTGACCAAAGCTCACCTTCGTCAAGCACAAGAAGAGAAAAAACAGGCCACGGTGGCCCTGAAGCAAGAAAAATAGGAAATGGTAGAGAAATGTCAAGTTGCACAGTAGGAGAAGGATGATCTCCACACCAAGTTCGAAGAGGAGAGAGCACAAATCGAGCAAAAGAAAGAGAAGTTGCGCGCAGAGTAGCTCGGAGTTAAAGAAGTAGTCAACAAAGCACTTCGCTCTGTGACAGGCTTAGAGGAAAAGGCGGACGAACCAGTGGACCATCAAGTCACGCAGCTTGCGAAAGCTATCCAACATCTTTAACAGAGAATCATAGACCTAGAACTACAAAAAGTGCCAAGAACCTCACAGGACGTGCGAGACCAAAGAGAAGGCGCTACCCAGAGTGAAGTTGAGAGGATCAAAGCACTCGCTCTGAAATGTAAACATCTTAGCAGTAGAAGTGCACACACCTACGAGAGACTTACTAAAGACCCTGAACTAAAGGCATTGGAGTCACAACTCCAAGAGGAAAGCAACAAGCGATGACAATAGAGGCACAGTTCAAACTCCTGTCAGCAATTGAAAGGATGAAGCGATCCCAAGAAAAATGCACTGTTCAATAGCAGGTCCACAACATACGGAGAAAAGTCATGGAAGTGGATGAGAGGCTCCAACCAGTCCAGAATGAAGCATGCCAACTGTTTTAGGATATTGAAGGCCGAGGAGAAGAGTTGGAACAAGTAGTCACTGCAGTCGAACAAATATTAGAGGGACCTGTCAACGAAGTAGTTATCCAAGAGTTCACCGAGCAGGAGGCCTTGGCGTAGAAACAGGTCGAAGTAGCTCAAGTCAATCTTAAAGCTTTTGAAGCAAAGCTACCCAAACCAAAGTGACTCGAGATGAGTCACAAGTGAGTGTTGGGGGCCTGTTGTCCCTTGACCAAGTTTTGAGGATCCTTGGTCATGTTTGACCTATTTTGGGACTTCGATAGGCTGTCGAAGGCAGAGCACAAGTCAAAGTGGAGATCATGGGATATCGACCCCTTTTTTAGGGATTTTTGGGTTTTGGGCTTATGTAACGGGTATGGGGATGTCGGCTCATGGGTTTACCCATGTTTAGGCCCACTTTGTAATCTATAAATAGATGTATAGGCGATGTAAGAGGGTGATGTGAAGGATGATATAGGCATCTGTGTGATGATATGCTAAGTGCAAGTGGTAGTTGTACATGCTTTGTGTATACTGTGAGAATCTTGCAAGGCTAAGTGCAAGTGACTGTAAGAGAATGTGTAATGGCTTTGTGTTGTGACCTAGCTTGGGGAAGGAGGATCTAACAGAGTGCATGTGGATTTCCTGTCATATGAAAAATAGGATCTTGTGGCTCTGTGCATGTAGAAGATTGACATAATATAATAAAAGAGAAGAAGAGTTGGTGGACATAGCCCCAGGCTGGGGGTGAACCATGTATATCCTGTGTTTTTGTGTTTTGTGTGATGTATTGATGTGTTTATGTGTTTACCTGCTTAGTTCTTTGGCATAGATGAATGATATATATATATATCTATATATGATTTGTGCTTAATAATATGAATGAATTCTAGATCTAATGTATTTGAATGTGCTTAGTACTTGAATATACTAGATTTGGGTGAATATTGCATTGATCTCTTGTTCGGATTTATCTACGTTGTGAGTTAAGACTGAATACTAATGATCTATAACTGCTAAGTGCTCTATTAGGGTGTTACAATCATATATTTGTGTCCCAGCTAAGGTTGCAGACATTGGAGTCCTGCAACCACCCTTGCCTCTACCTCAGGTGAGACTGCATCTGCTTCATAGGTGTTGCCGAAAGGGCTGGTAGTTAGGCTTTTGTTGGTGCGTTGTTGAAGCATTGAACCCTGGGTCTGCCCCTTTTCCAACAACCATCTATACAATGAACACAAGACGTACCTTGGGAAAACCCAATACTAGAAAAATACAGCTAGAAGGTAAGGCATATGCTCTATTCTTTTGTTCTTAGCAATAAAATGAAAATACAAAGAAAGTGTCACTCACTATGGAGTTTCCATGAAAATTGTTGCCAGCATGTGTTATAGGATCATCTTATTCCTATATTATGATTCAATACCACACTCCTAGATTCTATGCTCAACTTTGGAACAATAAAAAATAAAATAAGAATAGAACCCATTCCTTTCCTATGGGCTCAATATTTAACATAGCATGATATCCATTCAAGGTTATGGCGTTTACATGCCTCAACCACTGACTAATGTTAGATTTTTTTATCCTCTACAATGTTCTCGAAAGTCCATATGTGACTAGCTCCACATGTGTGAGTAATGGAAGCTTACATGGCGTCCACTCGGTACCATGGTAGTCAACATGATAGGTCAAATTACGGAGGGTGTAACTTTTTCATATGAACATTGGTTGAGGTGATCTTCATGTCATTGGAAATCTCTTGAAGTGTAGAACAAGGACGAGAGGATGGGAGCTAATATTTCCAAATTTTGACCCCAAAAATGACCATTTAAGGCCTCAGATGTTCTCTAGAAGATTCTATACCCAAAATCACCAAAGTGGGATCCACCCATAAGATGGGCCCTACATTGAGGAGGTACCAAAATAGATGAAAAATTATATTATGATCCATTCTGGATCATAAATCCCTATTTAGAGAGGATTTTGGTCCCCAAAAATATTTTACTAAAGGAGGTGAGGAAAATTTTCCTCTACCTTCTCCCTAAAGTACCATTTGGTCTTTCCTCGAAGTTGTCTTTTCAACCCAACCTGCCACACTTCACATCACATGCCAAATTTTTTCTCCCTATATTTTTTGCAAGCCTAGTTGTGTAGTGTAACTCAATAGATCTGAAAATACAATATATACATTAACTTGAGAATGAGGAAATATATCCACACAATAGGAAATAAAAGAATGAACACAATAATTGTAGAGAAAACCCTTGAGGTAGGGTAACACCGTTAATTATTCATTATGGAAGGGAACACTCCATAAGCCATGCTTCCTAAATTACAATATTCTTCACAATATACCTCATTTAATTGCTTCTACTTCTTTATATATTTTTATTTAACCTCCTAGGAACTTTCTAGTCGGTGGAACTTTCCAGTAAGCCTTGTTACAATTATTGATTTCACACCACATGGCCACCTATCTATTATTATTCTTATTGGTAACCTCCCTAAGTACCCCATATTATCCTCCCTAGGTACACTACATTCCATGCCCCTTCACATGTTTCATCCTTGAAACATGGGAGGAAGTCGTAAAATATGATTTTCTCAAAAATGTAGCCAACTGGTACCAAGCACGCACATCCATATATCCTGGTGAAATGTGAACATGGAGTCCAACTACTTCTCTAGAACCTCAATATGGATTCTAGTTTCTCCTTCGGTACCATGTTGTTGTTGTGCTACTCTAATATCTCCGTGTAGTTATTTTAGTCCTCCATGTTCCTCCATATTGGTTACCTTTCTCTTTCCATGTTGGTCCATAATTTTGGTGATGTCCACACCCTTGCCTTGATGACTATTTTTTCTCCCAGTGGTGTGGGTGGAAATATACCTCAACCTTAGCTATTGATTTTTCTTTCTTGGACTCTCGAACATGGGTTTCCCTTGATTCATTTAGCTTCTATGTTTTTTCTTCCTTTTTATTCCTTTCCTGGGGATTTTCTTCATGTTCTTCTATAACTTCTTCTTCTATTTCAACCACATAATCTACATCTGATGTATCACTAGGTACTGAAATTATTTTCCTTGTATGGAATTGTTCATGTGGCCCCCTGGGCCCTTCTTGTTTACTAAGAGACATATCCTACAATGTGATTTTATTTTTCTTGTACCAAATATTCATAAACTTATTTTTCACATTAATATTAACTATTCCAATTGATTACATCCAAGGATATCCAATAATAACATCCACATCATTCATAGATATATCAGGGAAAACTAAATGCAAATATTTATCCATTGTAAGTTGTAAATATTTAAAAATTTGAACATTCTCACCCTCAACTTGTGTGCTTTGAATATACTTTGTGAGAACTTGCAAACTTTTATCCAAATTAACATTGATGAAATCATGCTTGCTACTAGGGTTTATAGAAATAATGACATTTTCTTGTTAAGTAAATCCATGAAATTGTAATAGTAATTTTGTAGTGAAACTTTGTTGGAAAGTTGGTTATCATTGATGTCAACCCTTGGAGATGTTTGGGATCCCTAGAGATGTGGTTGAGATTGATGGTAAGTTATTTGAGGTGTGGTCATGGGACCCGAATTTGTTTGAGGAATATGGATATGAAGGATAGTGTAAACACAAGTAAGACACTCATAGATGGATAGTACTCGTCATGCCATTTTCGATGATAGGTGGTATGTCACGTGGTTCCTCGCAGTTGAGGAGATATGGCCCTATGAATTTAGAAGCCCCAAATAATGGTCAAGAATCCCCAAGTTGGTTACAAGTCAATAAATGAAATGGTAAATTTGGCGTGAAAAGAAAGTACTAGAATCCCTAAGATTAAGGAAAGAGGTTACTATGAAAATATATATAAACAACTGAAGGAGTCTCTCATAGGTACACACACTTACATTGAATATATATCTTGTGAATGTTATGGTGTATTTTTGTCAGTTGGTTAATATGATGGAAAGACTGAGGCAACAGAGAAATGTGAGGAAGCAATGAAAGTTTTGGAGTTGTAGAGTGATGGGTTTTTATGTAACCCTAATTTGGATGGCCCTCGTGGGTGAGGCATAGGGTGTCTTGCAAGGACCCTGTGGGTTGCACAGTAGTTGTCACATGAGGCCCCAAATGACAGGGAGTATTAGTCTTATGAGGCTAAGGTAAACTTGGGGGAAATGTTGGTTCGAGGTTGTTGAAGACTGTGGAAGAGTTACAGGTCAGTATTATAGTACAATAGGTCAACTACAAGATCAAAGGTAATTTTTAAGGTTATGCTTATGGTGTTATGGTACATGCATGGTGGTGATAGTATGTGATATGGTACATCTTGATGATGATGTGATACATTTTTAGAGGTACATTATTGTCTATATTGATATCTGGTTTGGTATTGTGGCATTATATCATGTTTGAGGTACTTTGTGATATTCATACATGGTTGAGGTACACCATTGGTAGTAATTGCTTGGTATATCTTATGGTACATGGTGTATGGGATGATTGATATGGTATTTGGTTGAGATACATGGTATGGTACATGATTGGTACTTGGTATGGTGTTGATGTACATGTTTGATGGTTGAGGTACATGGTACAAGTGTTGGTGCATGGTTGATGCATTTGTTTTGGTACAGGTTATGGTGCACGATTGATGCTTGGTATGGTACAGGTTGATGGTTTGGTACATGGTTGAGAGACATATGTTGTGATGGTATGTTGGTGATCTTGGTACATGATTGGTAGAGGAATTTGTTGGCGATGTTGGACATATAGTTGATAGGTGCCCTTGGTATATGATCCATGTGATGGGATCTTGTTGATTTGACAATGAAAGTGATAGGTTGGTTGATGTGAAAATGACAGTTTGGACAGGTTGATGTGATAGGTTGGATATAGTGGCAAGTTGACAATGGAAGTGATTGTGGTAGTGATAGTTGGTATACACTTATATTTCAAGGTAGTAGGATAGGGAATGGAAAGGGGGTTGTATCCTCCTTCTAGTTGGGGTTGTAGAATCAAGGAGTTGGAGATTCCTTCAGGTTGGAGCCTAGGAATATGAGGGTTGTATCCTCCTTCTGGTTGGATCCATAGAATCAAGGATTTAGATATTGCTTTAGGTCAGATCCTAAGAATTAAGGGTCCATATCCTCCTTATGGTTGGAGCCAGAGAATTCATGGAGTTATAGCTTCCTTCAGGTTAGGTACTGAGAATAGGGGGTTTGAGCCTCCTTTCATTTGCAGCTGGAGAATTGGGAAGTTGTTGCTTCATATGAATGAATTATTGATATATATAAGAAAGAATTTAATGGCTTTCTCCCATTTGGGTTTCCATGTAAAAAATGGTGTATTTTGTACTTTATGTGATGGTGATTATGATTATATGCTCATGATATATTGAATGAAATCATAGATGATACATTGACACTGTTGATAAAGTTAGAGAATATATTGTGGTTAAAAGTGGTATAATTTCTCATACTGATTCACCCCCCCTCTCAGTATTCCAACAATTGGAATCAGAGTAGGTTCCTTCAAGAAATAGTTTAACCAATGGAAGGTAGATCATGGAGAGAAACATTTTGAATAAAAATGTAATACCATAGTTCGATGGTCAAAACTATACATTTTGGAGCAGAAGGATGAAAATGTATGTACAAGCACAAGGATTTGATGTTTGGAAGTCAGTAGTAGATGGATACAAAGAGCCTATCATTCCCCCAATAGATAATGATGGAAAGAAACTCAGTCAAAAAAATTTGAGGGATAAAAATACTATCTTGAATGGCCTGGTTGATTCAGTATATGTCAAAGTGATGCACTGTGAGTCTGGAAAATAGATTTGAGACAAAGTTCAAAACATTTACAAAGAAGATGTTAAAGTCAAAGGGGCCAAACTTCAAAGTTAGAGAGGTCAATTTGAATAGCTAAAGATAAAGGAAGATGAAGATATTGCATCCTACTTTCTATGATTTTATGAAAAAGTGAATGCTATCAAGGGTTTGGGAGAAGAAAAGAAAGAATTGGTGAATGTTCAAAAGGTACTAAGATCTCTACCAATGAGAATTGATCAGAATATTTTATCCCTAGAAGAAAGAGCAAACCTAGCCACGTTGAGCATGGATATGTTACATGGGATACTTATAGCCCGTGAAATGAGGATAGAGCAGGATAATCCACCCATGAAGGAAGCAAAATTCAAAGCATCCAAGAAGACAAAGAAGAATAAATAGAATCCAAATTCAAATCCAAGTTGCAGTTGTAGCGATGATTGAGATGAAGATGAAGAAATAGCCAACTTTGTAAGAAAGATGAAGATAGGAACCGACAAGTACAAAGGTAGGATTCCATTGAAATGTTTTAATTGTGGTAATATTGGTCATTTTTCTAACAAATTTCCTTATGCTACGAAGTCAGAAAGTGATGAAGAAGAAGTTTCTGAGAAGGAAAAGAAATATCAAAAGGGAAAAAATAAAAGAAATAATAGGAAATCCTTCAAGAAAAACCTCTACTCAGGAGAAGATAGTTCCTTATATGATGAAGATGATGAAAGTGACAGTGATTCAAGAGAGGTATTATTTATGGCCAAAGAAACTCAAATAAGTAATGAATAAGAATGTGAAGTGGATCTTGAGGTATAATTAATCAATAATTTAACTGAGCTGAAGAAAGAAAGGAAGAAAAATAAATTATTCAAAGAAGAAAATATCTCCTTGAAAACTCAACTTGAAGAAGGAAAGATTGTTGGACACACCTACCACACTTAAAGGGGGGGTGAATGAGTGTGGGGCTCTTTTTCCCAAACCTTCCCTCTTGCACAAAAACTCATCAATTAGCATTCAACATTTATTCATTACCCATTGCTGTCATTTATAACCAGTTAGATGTAGGCACATATCAACAACATATATCATCGATATATCATCAACAAGTCATCATCACAATGGACACAAAGAACACAAGATGTATGTACAATTTTATTTTTATTACAGACTACAATCCTTGGGGTTTATTAGCAACAACTGAATAGAGTACAACTCTACAAGATCACCAGCTCTATATTCAAGACTCAGATTACATTCTCAGCACCAACTGAGATGAGGCAACAATCCTCAACATATATGAATCTGTCAATAGGTATGCGACCTGTCATTAGTGCAGCCTGCGTGTGTATGCTCCCTGGCTCACTACAGCCCGCATGTGAATGCGGCCAATGTATGATGTAACAAGTGTATGCTTCTGAGCAACTAGGGTTTTGCTTTGCTTCACATGCTCATACCCTCTGCAACCTGCAATCACTTTATCTTCTGTCTTCCACTGTCCAAACTGACCCACAACCAGTCACAACACATCTAAGCTCTCCAATAGCTTGCTCATGCTCCACAATAAATCAATATGAATGCTATCTCAATCATGTATAAATAACTATTATACCATAGCAATCATGTCACTACTAAATCACAAGAGTGTTGCTCACTCCATCCACCAAATCAACCAAATTGAGCCACATCATAGAATCCATACCAAGAATTCCCTAAGCATTCACAACATATCAAACAATAGCATCTATCAAGACAATAATCTAACCATACCAGTGTCTTAGTGATAGATCTGAGGCCATAGAATGCAGATCTCGAACCTGCCTCATCATCCAAGAGCTTGGCACCAGCTCAAACACAAATATCCTTGAGTTTATTCAGTCCACGCTCCTTGTACACAGTCAACCCGTGTGTACACTCACCCTATACATATCCATCCCACGTGTACATGCACCCTATACACAGACAACCCGCGTGGGCATCGGAAAATAGGGTTTTCTATGAATTCGAGACTTTTGTCGTCAAGATCTCCGACATTGCCGAAACTTTGATGCATCCATGAGATCCTCCTCTCGCTCTCTTCCTCAGAATAGATCTTCAATCATGC
>SNQJ01S0237425.1:0-13751 GCA_010110895.2 Picea sitchensis | reverse complement strand
CTTGACCTACCAAGTTAAAAAAACCAGCTTGGAATAGTTGATTTAACTCTTGAGGATCAGCATCAAAATGAATAGAAAATCTAGGTCTCTTGTTGCCTCTTTGTCAAAAATTGTTTCTTCCCCTACCTCTGCCATGGATTCCTCTACTAAAGAAACTCATCATCTGAAAGAAAACTTAGATCAGAATATGAAACAAGAAAGACTAATTAACCATCAATTTACTTGCCTAAAGATACATTTAGAATGTTCTCTTATCAGTTCACACACTAGCATGCATGCCATCAATCCATTACTCTGCAAATAACAATCATAATCATTCTGCTAATTTAAATCCACAATTGTCATTATCTAGAACATGGATGTTTAATGAAATATGGGATGTGATTTGGATTTATAATGAACGAAAAGTGTTATTTATGAAAAGTAAATAAATGATTATTGTTCTAAATGAGACCCATTCTTACCCAAACTCAGTTTAATAATCATATCATCTTCAAACTCGACTGCAAATTTAATTAATAATGCTCATTGTTCCAACTCAAAATTTCCTTTTCCAAATTACATGGATTCTATAAAATCACATTTTCTTTTAGAACAGAACATGGAAATAACAAAATGATTTTGAGAAAAATGAGGGTTGTAAAATTTGTGTAAAGTGAAATTATGGAGGGAAATGATAATGATCAATGTTCTTTCTACATACAACTATTGTTTATCAATCATCAACTAATGTGATCAATCTCAAGCCTCAAATTATAACCTTGTATTTTTGCTTTTGAATTCTTTAAGTTTAATTCATTCAACCAAATGTATCAACAAACAATATGAAAAATTATCCTTATAATTTCCTATAGGAAGGATCAAATCTAAACTCTTGAAACTTATCCATTTGAACTATGTTTTACCAAAATACTAAATCCACAATAACAGAATGAATCCAATCTAATATCAACCAAACAGGGCACGGAGCAATTCTCATCCTTGTGTTGGTATATATATTATTCATGTATATGGCCAACTGACAAAACTGAGTTTTATCAGAGTAAGGCTTCCTTCAAAAATATTTGCAAATAATGAGATTTGAAACCTATATGCCAACCAATTGTAAGCCTAAAATATGATGTTGACTACACACGCAGGCTCATCATTTACAATCAATGTTTCCAACAAGCATGCTTGAATTGATGATGAAAAAGTCGAGGAAACTGGAGGTATGGTTTCATAATAACCAAAAAAAATATCCTTGAATCCCAAAAGAAGTAGGTTGAGATAGGAAGGCGAGTTGAAACCCTTGGTTTTGAATCCCTTTAGAATCGTAACAACATAATGTATCATTTGCAAGTAGGTTCTGACTAGTAACGACGTGGTGTATATGGGAGCAAGCAATCGAAATCCATTCATATGCCCAAAACAATGTCACAACAAACCGAGTTGGTGTTACAGTGAGCTTAAAAAAATGATTAGTATTTCCTCTTGAACAAAGTACAGAGGCAGTCAAAATGAGAATGCTGGTAGTGAATTGCATATTTCCATTTTGTTTTGTTTTAAAATAAAATCATGATAAATACCAAAAGAAACCCACGGTGCATGAAAACAGGCTATAATCATAAAAACCCAAAATGAAATCAACAGTGATAAGATTGTTTCTCTCATTTGAAATCTCTTTATCCTTTAAATTTGACTGTATTATAAGATTTAATGCAAAACCCAGGTCGAGAGTATCATTGGTGGACATCATGCCTCTGTTTTATTTGTATCAGCTCACACAATATAATAACTTTTCATTCATAACATCTTGAAAATCAATGCCCAACAGAGAATCACACTCATAACAAACACACAACATGCAAACAAACTTGAGCCAACATTCGAAATTTATCAGAGCAAAGCCACCAATCGATATTAGAGGAGTCAAAAGATGTCCATACATATCCAACTTAGCTAAATATCCATAAGAGAAAAACCCAAAGATCGTTATCCAACCACCAATTCTTTAGAATCCAAAACCCTCGACTAACAGCAGTAGACCATTTCCAAACAAGAACAATGTGAAAAGGTGGTATACCTCAGGAGGGAAAACCAACGGGGAGTGCCTTAACTCTCCATTAATTCATGTTTCCTCGACTCAGCCCAAAACTCACCAACCTTTCCATGATAGCCAACCAAAAATTACATGGTGGAAGGCACTTAATTTCCAACTCGGACCCTGAGTTAAGCTTTGGTACCATGAATATTACACTATCGAACTTACAACCATAGCATATATCACCACTATACCACATTCATAATTGTTATAAAGTGGCACCGCTTTATAAATGAACCATATCAACTTTCCAATCAAGCAACGTGATATACGACAACCAGAACATATATGAATTTAATTTTAAGTCAAGTTTGTTCATACTTATATGCGACAACCTTGTATAACAACCTCTATATGATATCATCATTGTTATATGATATATATGTGCATGAAATGAAAGTTGACCACCCGTTTTAAATATGTCACAAGCCATATTAAAACCATAAAACTTTAAAACCTGTAATCGTAAGTGTTATAACTCTGGAGCAATAGATCCTCCACCTTTTCTTTTCCTTTTAGAACATGGCGACTGTGCAATATGAAGATGAGGAACATCATAGATCGTTGTCGAAGATATCATCCGTGCAAGTGAACTAGAAAAGAGTACCAGACCATAAATTAAACTAGTCATTTGTTCGTTGGTTGCATTTCAATTTTAAAGAAAAAGGAGCGAAATCAACTTAATTAAGTTTCTATAAGGGGTCCCACTTACTAGTTAGATAATATAGTAATAGCATAAATATAGTGCATTCCAATCTTTTGTAGGCAGGATTCATGTTGCGCATTTTCGTGTCAACGACATTGTAGATACAAAAACTAGTTTGGAGGTTACAACTTATAGTTGATAGTTTGTGCACAACAAGTTGGTTTGAGAAGGGGCTTGTCTCCATGCATCACATTGCCAAAATTCATTACGATCCCTATAAATTTGATATTCTTATACAAAATAGGGTTAGGGTTAGATTTGAGCACAAGGAGAATCATTGGTTGGTCTATTGCCCAAATGGCAAATAATTACTAATATAATCATTATGTTTATCAACGATGGAGAGTGAATAAAGAAAGGGATACCATGGAAGGAGAAATGCAATGTCTTCCCCATTATTGTGGAATCACTACCTTTTGGTATTATGCCAATTATTACCATATATCATATTTCATTGTTGTCATTGCATTTGCAACAATGAAGCTATGAAATATTATAAAATGGAAGCAAAGCACAGTATAGTGATTGTAGGAAAAGATGAAGCATAGGTTAGGGTTATTTTCTAGAAACAAATATTAGGTGGCATTAAAAGAAAAAGGAGCCAATACTGCTAAAACTTAGTAAACATTAAATGGTTACAATATGCATGATCCTGAAGCAATGATTGCCTTTCACACCTATCCCCATCACACGTTTGTCAAGACATGATCCTTTTGCTTTCATTTTGTGTGTGTTTACAATGTTTTGTGTTTGTGTAGCATCTTATTTTTGTCTTCTTTGTGTGACTCCACTTTTTTATCCCTATGTATCAATTTTCACATCATTTTTCATATTTTTGTGTCTATTTAGCATTGGTTTTGCATCCCTATTGCATGCCTTTGTCCATTTTTCATCTCTATTGTGTGTCTTTGTCCATTTTGTATCCCTATTGCGTGCCTTTGTCCATTTTGCATCCCTTTTTCACCCCTCTTGCATCTAATTTATGTCTAGTTTGTGTATTTTTAGCTCTTGTTTTGCATATCATGTTGTTCTCATTGTCATGAGATTTTTCCAATCAACTATCGTGCACCAAAATTTGAGGGAGTTATGGCCCTTAGAAGTTGATCATCTCTTTTCCAACTCAACATGCCCAACTCTCGAAATTTTACCTTCTAGTATCGCCACCTTCTTGTATTTTCATTTATGTAGTATTTCGTAGTAAAGAGCATCGTCAACCTCTTCTTTGGGACTTAACAAATAGATGACAATAACGACATACATATGTACTTAGACATTATGTTGCTTATGTGTGTATGTGTATTGCTTATGTAGGTGTGTGGGTTAGGCTTGTGTTTGTGTGTTATTTATATGGATGGGTGTGAGTGTATCACTTATGTGGATGTGCCAATGGCCTCTTTTGTAGGGATATGAGTTGGTTGTGTGAGTGCATCACTTATGTGGGTGTGTGAGTGCACCATTGATGTGTGAGGGCATTGCTTATGAGTGTGAGATTGTTGCTTATGTGTGAGTGTGACACTTATGTGTAAATGCAACGTACTCTTATGTGTGTGTGCATCACTTACATGTGAGTGTGTGCTTATGTGTGAGTATCTTGCTTATGTGTGTGAATGCATCACTTGTGTTTCACTGCATCTCTTATGTTTTAGTGTGTCACTTATGTGTTAGGTGCATCACTTTTTTTCCAAGGAAAACCTCGAAGCACTTCCTCTTATTTTTGGGGATGTTACTGAATGTAAACTTGTGAGTGTTGATTACGGTGTTTGATCCTATATGGACATCAAGTGAGGCATGCAACAGAGGTAGCCAACCCTGTGGATCGACCTTGAGACCTTCTACATGAGGTTCAAAACACTCAACCACTCAAGCTATCCCATGAGGCTAAGTGCATAACATATGTGCATGGGTGCATCACTTTTTTTTCCAAGGAAAACCTTATGGGGAAACCCAAGGGATGCTTCCCCATATTCATAGATGACATCCCCAGTAAACCCATAGACATAGACTAGTGGGCCTCACCTAAGGGGATTTGGATCGGGCATCTATTGACATGGAACTAACCAAATTCCCAACAACATCGATGATAACTAGTTGAGCTAACCCATATGGCTCACATGGGTGCATTGTTTATTTTCATGACCAAGTCACTTATGGGTGTGAGCGTGTCACTTTATAATAAGTGCATCACTTATGTGTATGAGTGTGTCAATGATGTTAAATATATTTCTTATATGCATGGATGTATTTCTTATGTTAGGTGTGTTGCTTATGCGCATGAGCATGTCACTTCTATGGTTGATGTGTCATTTGTGTTATGTGTATGAGTGTGTTGCTTATGTTAGATGTGTTGCGTGAGTGCATCACTTATGTGTTAGTTGAATCACTTATGTGCATTGTCAATTAGGTTAGGTGTGTCTCTTATGTGAGTGGATGCATCACTTATTTGTACATGAGTGCAACACCTATTTATAGGGATGCATCACTTATTTGGATGAATTTGTTGCTTATGTGTATCACAAGTGCATTGCTTATTCGTATCACAAGTGCATTGCTTATGTGCATGAGTGCATCACTTATGATATGTGTGTGAGTGAGTCACTTATGTTAAGTGTGTTACTTATGTGTGTGAATGCATCACTTATGTTTGGTGTGTTGCTTGTGTGCATGAGTGCATAACTTATGTGCTTGAGTGTGTCACTTATGTGTTTGAGTGTCTCACTTATGTGCTTGAGTGTGTCACTTATGTTTGGTGTGTCATTTATGTGTATAGGTGTGTTTCTATTGTTAGGTATATTTCTTATGTGCCCGAGTGCACCACTTATCTTAGGCACACTGCTTGTGTGCATGAGTACAGTTCTTATGTTGTCGATGCATCAATGCGTCACTTATATATGTCAAAGTAACACATATATTAGATGCATCACTTATGTTAAATGTGTAACTTATGTGCGTGAATGTGTCACTTATGTGCACATGTGTGTAACTTATGTTCACAAGTGTGTTGTGTATGTGTGTTAACTATGTCACTTAGGTGACATTGTCATGTTTCACGCAATGCTAACGTGTTGAAAAATTTATGTGTTTGTCAAAATTAAGAAAACGCCTCTCGATCTCCACTTTCTCTACATGACGTCTTTTGGGTCTAAATCCATTGCCAAACATCTTGAAATGAGGTTCCCACTTTTAATTTTGAATGTTCAAAATTTAAGGTAATGAAAGAAAAATGTAAATTATAAGACAAATATGAATGATAACTATTCTTAATATCAAAAATTAAATATAAATTAAAAAATCAATGACCTTTAATAAATAATTATAACTTCCATTTGATAAATTTCATAATTACCCTACGACTTACGACTTACCCATTATAGTAATTAACAAGTCGTAGGTTTGAATTTTTAATGAGCACATGGACACAAACTATACACATGACAGATGCAATGGGTTGCAAACTAAACAAAATGGATGCACAACTTTGGAAATGGGACCCATGTCCATTTTTGTAGGCATCCTTTTGTGTTCTTTTGTTGTGTCATTTGAGTCATCATTGTGTTTGCATCCTCTTAGCATCATCTTTACCTCTTTATTGCATCACAAGGAATACATAAAGGAGACATAGAATATTAAAAAAAAAAACAACTAATAAAGAATAAAGTGTCATATTAATCCCATTTCATATAATTTGTTGTTTAAGGAAAAATAAGAGAAATGTTCTAGTGGGTATCTAGGTAGAGAACCTACATCTTCTTCCATGATGTAACCAAAAGAAACCAGGAAAAGCTAGAGTTCAGTAATTATACTACAACTAGGAGGACACTAGATTTTGAGTTTTTCACGGGGAAAAGAAATTGCATAAAATAACATAACAAAAACATTAGTGGTCTAACAAAGTCTCCATCCCTTGAGGAAATCATAATAAACAGAGATATATAAATTGGATACTTAACTCAAACTATCAAACTGTTGTGAGCCTGTGTCACCTCTAAAAATGTACATAGTTGGATGATTATTGATGGAACAAAGATTGTTCTCCGGGTGTTTAAAGATGCATGCTTCTTTTGAGTAAATTAGAGAAGTAACATCTAGGATGATAGGAAATCCAATGAATGCATGAAGTCAAAAGAAGAAAATTTGTGGTTGGAAGAAGTAGACTAGAGGAAATCATGGAGTTTGTCCCACAATGAAACTGCCATTCTAAGTGAACCCTTCTCAATGGACCATCTCCACCCCTACTGCATTATTTCTAGCTAAGGGATAAAGTCTAGACATCACAGGCAATTAGTTTCGAGGCATGAGAAACTATGGTTTCCCTTCCTTTCTTGTGTATGACTTGGACATATTTCACTTGGGATTACTCTCTCACAAGGTAGAAAATCCATTGTGATTACGAACATAGTTACTCCTCTTTGGGAAACTATCTTCTTGAAGGTATACATTTTGATGTCAATAATGACTCCCGGCCCTACTTACCTTGCCAAAGCTGTAATTCCCCCAACTAGGATGGATGGAAATATTGTGTTTGTTGTCCAAATTATTGTTTCTCTTTGTGTAATTTTATCAAACACTTTATATTAGGATTCTTGGGAACTTCTTACAAATAGTTTGCATATTCCTCAAGGTTATGAATCTTTCCAAACATATTACATGCACCCATTACACAAAGAATAGAGAAGATAATCATGGAATCTTATTATGGCTTGAAAACCCAAATCACAACAATACAAAGATATGTATTGGTTGTAACAACAACTGCTAGATCCCTCCTAAACACTCATATCTAATGGTTGTTAGGCAACTGCAACATATACTAATAGAAAATCAAGAAATATGGTAATGATGCCTAAACCTCCTCAAGAAGTGTTGTGTCCTCTTCTGGACCGTCAAACCCTCTACAATGTGTTGTCGATCTACTCCTCAGACACCTCCTGCAACACTCTGACTACCCGTACCAAACAACTTTGCACGTCAGATCGCAGAGGTCCTCACGGCATGCGATTGAACAACATGTGGTGCCTCGTGTGACGAGATTGGACAACCAGCGGGGCCTCGCGGGACACCCTATGCTCAACCCATAGGGGTGACTCATGGTATGGCTTTCTTGAAAACCCTCTACGACATCTGCAAAACCTAGGATCGACCTCCTTCGGCAAGTTTTGTGCAATCGTCTGCGCAAGTTGATCTTCCTCCTACTGCAAACCAAACCCCAAAATTCAAGCTCTAATGGAAATCCTGGATGGATTCCCCTCTTATCTAGATAGAGTGGATATTGCACCACCGAAACCAAGCCAATAGTGGAAGGGTTTTGCTAAACCCTAACGAAACAATGGCTCCAAGAGCACTTCCAAAATGAGAGATCAAATCATAATCCAAAGTGAGTCTCTACCCCTCCTTTTGTCTATTTTCCATGTCTTCTAGAACTTTCCCCTTTTTGACTAAATCAAATGTGAATTATTTTGACTAAATTAAATATGACCCTTATTCCCCTGTTTCTTTTATTTTAAGATTAAAATTCACTCTAATAATGTTTAAGTAACTTTTTTTTACTGGGTATTCTTCTTAGAACTCTTCAAGTTGTTGCGGTCCGCATCCTAGGGTTTCGATAGTGCTCTTGATTGTCAACACCTTAATGGCTCCCTCTGAGTGAGGGGATCCACCCCTAGGATCCTCGTCCTCAGACTTGCAGGCCTTCCAGACCTTAATATCATCTTACGCCAAATCAATCAAGCCAACCCCCTCGTGTTTTGTGAAAAAAGCAGTTGAAATCCCTAAGGTAGTTGTTCATGCTCTTTCAACGCAACCACTTTCTCTTAGACTGGAGGACAGAGGATTGATCAAGCAATTCACATGACTCTGGCCCTCCCCAAAAGCCATGCACCTCTGGTTGGAAGAGAACTGGCGCAAACTGATCCAGGGCCAAATGTCGGCGACATTCTGCAGTAAGGGATTCTTTGCTTTCCTATTTGAAAAAAAGAAGAAGATGGGGATTTGATTTTCCGAAGTGGTCCTTACTTCATGGGTGCAAAGGGAATGTACCTTAATAAATGGACCCCGGATTTCAGCCCAGAAAATGGCATACCCTCAACAGTCCCTATATGGGTAAGACTGCCTTTCCTCCCTCTTCACTGGTGGAATGACGAAACCATTAGAAATATAGGAAACACTCTAGGAAAATATATCAATCTTGTTGAACCATGAGAGGGATTACAGGCATGCTCCAGGCTCTGCATGGAGGTAGATCTGGAAAAAGGACTCCCATAAGAAATACAGTTGAATCTGAATAGTTGGTCTTATATCCAATAAGTGGACTATGAACAAATCCCCTTCAAATGTAAAGCATGTCACGAGTATGGTCACTTTGCCAAATCCTGCTCCCAGGCCAAAGACTCACAGGATCAAGAACCAAAGCAATATCAGTGGCACCAACCAAAGTGGAAAAAAGCAAATGGAAAAACCCAATCCATCCTTGTTTAGAATCAAAGGGAAAAACCCCTAGATCCAAAAGAAACATGGCCAGGATCCCTACATAAAGGAGAATTAAGTCACAATTGATATGTTAGTCTTAACTTAGAAGGAAATCTAGAATTCTCAGGAAGAAAATGACAGAAAGAGACAAGAAGATATAGGAGAAGAGGTCAGAAAAGGCAAAGAAAAAGAAAAAGAAATCCCGAACTTGAGTGGGGATTCCACAGCAAAATCAATCCCCGGCAAAACCCCGGAGATTCCAGAACTATCAGAAGAGGAAAGCCAAGATACTTCTGACAGTGATTCTGACCTAGAAGTAATTCAACCGTCTGCCACAAAGAAACCTAGAAGAAAATCCCAAAGGAACAAAAGAGAATCGGCTGCAGATAGAGAAAAAGAATTAGGCATTCAAAAAACAATAGAGGAGGCACTAAAAAAAGATGGAAAATCTGGAAAAAAAAACAAGGCAATCCAACATAAGGGAGCAGCTTCATAGCCCTCAAAAGGGGGGGGACCAAAATCCACTGATAAATGATGAAAATCGTCTCCTGGAATTGCAGAGGATTAGGAAGCAAGGTCAAAAAAGAAGAATTTAGAAAATTGGTACAAATTGAAAAGCCCTAAGTCCTCATGCTCCAGGAGACGAAAATGAGGGATCTGGAAACCCTCAAAGAATTTCAAAAATTTTGGAAAAAAGGTGAAGGAAAAGCAGTCATCTCTAGAGGGGCCTTGGGAGGAATAGGAACTTTCTAGAATGCAGAGGAATTCAACCTAGAGATCAGGTGCAGACGCAGTTCTGGTTAATGGTCAATCTCCTCAAGAAAGATTCAGGTATGATATACTCCATAATAAATGTCTATATGCACAATAACTATATGGAAAAAAATGAATGTTGGCAATCCCTTTTGGATCTGGCCACTGACAACCCCCTTGAAATCTTATCATTGTTGGAGAATTTAACACAACCAGAGGGTCAAAAGAAAAGCGAGGAGGATCTGTTGTGAGAGATCAATTATGAGATAGACTGGACGATCTTATATTGGATCTGGATCTCTTCGATGTTCCTTCAGATAAAGGAATGTTCACTTGGAATAATAGAAGGGATGGTCCAGGGCACATAGCGGAAAGATTGGATCGCTTCTTAATCAGCAGCTCCTATTTGGCTCTCCCAGACAAATCTTTCTCCTTGAACCTCCCCTGGGCAGGATCGGAACACCGACCTATCATACTAACCTTTGAAGCTCAAAAGATTGGGGCCCCATCCCCTTCAAATTCAACCCTCTTTGGTTGGACCGCCCGGATCTCATCCATTCCATTGCTCAAACTTGGAATCAGTGGATCACAGGCTCACTTAATTACATCTGGGAGCAAAAACTAAAACTAGTAAAAGATTACCTAAAAATATGGGCAAAAAACGCAATGCAAAGCAATGTCAAGGACAAAAAGTTACAACTCGAAAACTTGCAGGAGGAAATGGAAACAATTGAGATCCAACAAAGCCACATCATAAGGGAACAAAAAACTCACAAGGATTACATGCAAGCACTAGCAGAAGAGGAAATCACTTGATGCTTAAAATCTAGAAGCTCGTGGTTGAAAGCAGGGGATCAGAACACCTCCTTCTTCCATAAACAGGAAAAAGTCAGAAATTGGGCAAACCAGATCTTCGAGATCAAAACCCCAGAAGGGAAAATCCTAAAAGACTTCCATTAAATAAAACAACAAGCTTCAATGCATTTCCAGAAACTGTACACCACTTCTGGTAGAGCTAAAGAAAAAGCAGTAGATGCTTTCCTCAGACACATCACCAGTAAAGTTAAAGAGGAAGACAATAAGCATCTTGATAGACCAATCGAAAGAGTGGAAATTCTAAAAGATCTAAATCAATTCAATGAAGACAAAGCCCCGGGTCTGGATGGATTCACTCTTCACTTTTACAAAAAGTGTTAGCACATAATAAAAGAGGATTTCATAAGGATGATAAGGTTCACACACAAGTCAAAAAAATTGGGAGGAGCCAACAACTCCTCCTTCTTAGCTCTCATCCCTAAAGAAATTGGAGCCTCTTCCCTGGATTGGTTCAGACCCATATCTCTCTGCAATATCTCCTCCAAAATTATTTCCAAAATAATCGCCAATAGGTTAAATCCTCTTCTCAGATCTCTAATCCTTCCAAGTCAAGGAGCATTTGTGGCAGGCCACCAAATATGGGACAACTTCATTCTGGTTCAAGAAGTAATTCACGCCAGCAGCTCTCGAAGGCATCTGGGTATGGAAATAAAACTTGATATGGTGAATGCTTTTGATAGAGTAGAGCACAACTTCCTTTTTAAAATCATGGAAAAATGTGGTTTCAGTCCAAACTTCATTTCCTGGACGAAATTGTGTATTGCCTCCCCATTGATTGCTCCCCTTCTAAATGGAAGACCTACTCCTTTCTTCAAGGCCTCCAGAGGTTTAAGACAGGGATTCCCTCTATCCCCCCTCCTCTATTTGATCATGGTTGAATCCCTAAACCATAATCTTGAATGGGAAAGCATCAATGGCACAATCCCAGGTATCAAAATCGCTCAAGGGGTCAAAAGAATGAATCACTCCCAGTTTGAAGACAACACAATCCTCTTGAGCGAGGCCTCAAAAATACTGGCTAGAAGACTTCTACAAGTTCTGGACACTTTTCTTTTGGTTTCGGGAGGGATCCTGAACAAGTAAAAGTGTCAAATATACGTTTGGAATGTTGTTGCAACCATCAGAGCAGGAATCGCTCAAATAATGGGATTCGGCATCACTCAGGATTGGAAATCCTTCAAATATTTGGGTCTCCCTCTGTGTTTAAAAGCGCTCCCTGGCGAGTTTTGGCAGTTGTCTCTCCAAAAGGTTAAAGAAAAGATGGATTCTTGGGGATCAAGATGTCTCAACCCAGCAGGAAGGGTGGTCCTGATCAAATTAGTTCTCTCGGCTCTCCCCATTTTTCAATTTTCTACCATGCTAACTCCAAAGGGAATCCTAAAAGATTTGGCACAGCTTATTTGCAAATTATTGTGGCAAGGAGGAAAATCTAATCACAAAAAATTCCACCTGGTGAATTGGGATACAGTCATCCTACCCAAAAAAAGTGGGGGACTTGGAATCAGAGATCTTGAAATCACCAATATAGCAATGGGAGCTAAAATCCTCTGGAGGATAGTCACAAGAAAAAAGGAATGGTGGAAAATGGCTCTAATAAAAAAATACAGGATGGGTAAAAGAAAAAGAAGCATGGACAAAACACAAGTTCCCCAAGAAGGATCGCAAATCTGGAAACTAATAAGGGTTGCTACTCCATTATTCAAGGATCATCTGTCCTGGATTCCGAGAAATGGAAAAATGATCAGAATATGGCAAGACCCAATTCTAGGAGTGGACCTCAATCCCTATGAAGCAGAAACTCGTGATCTAAAAAGATGGATGCTTGATGAGCACAAACGCACCCTCTATGATATTTCAGCCTGGAACGAGAATGGAAGTTGGAAGGATTGGCATCTGGAGATAGTATCTATGAACTTGATCAACCAGGCTCAACTTCTAACCTTTTACCTGAAAGGGGCAACCCCCATCCTTAAAGACACTCCAGATAGTCAGGGATGGGGAATAAATGGCTACTCGATAAAAGAAGGATACATCACGCTCCTCTCTTCTATGAGAGTATATCAGAACTCAGCAAAATGGAAAATTGTTTGGAGCCAAGATTCCCTCCCCAAAGTTAACTTCTTCACTTGGTCTCTAACTCATGGGAAAATACTCACAGGAGAGAATCTTATGAAAAGAGGCTTCCATGGCCCCTTCAACTGTCATATGTGCCAAAGCAACCAAGATAGTATCCATCATCTCTTCTGGAATTTCCCCTTATCGCAAATATTTTGGAAAGTAGCCTTTAGATATCTTTCCAGAAAAATAAGATGGCCTTCAACCCCCACCCCCAGCCTGGGGAATTGGCATAACTACTATCAGGGATCCTTCAAGGAAAAATCGGCCTTGAAGCGTATTTGGAGGGATGTCCCCAAGTTCGTATGATAGCAGATATGGTTGGCCCGAAACAATCAAATTTTCCAGGGGACCGTTTCTCCCCCCCAAACTGTAGTTGCTAAGGCCAAATTGATCCTCTCAGAAGTTATGAACTCAAAAGATCTAAATGTAGAAGACCCAACCAATTGGAATGACCTGGAAAAAGAGTGGATGAAAATTTTTAATCTTCAGTCAACTAAACCTCCAACCTCGGTGCATAGATCGTGCTGGCAGCTTCACCATGTCCAAAGCATAGAAATATGAATCCAAAAACAACAAGTTCATACTCTATGTTTTGATGGCGCTTCAAAGGGAAATCTAGGGGAGGCAGGTGCGGGGGGGTTCTCTTCGAACCCAAAGGAAAAATATCCCTAAAATATCATTGGAATCTTGGGACGGGTACTAATAACAAATTTGAGGCCTACACACTGCTAAAAGGCATTCAACTCGCTCAGA
>SNQJ01S0237423.1:0-13751 GCA_010110895.2 Picea sitchensis | reverse complement strand
CTTGTACTTGAACATTTAAGTGGGGTAAAAGGAGGTTGCCCCCTCGAAGAGGCTTATTATCTGATATTATCTCTTTTTCAAGGCGTTGAGTACTTTTCTTGAGGTTTTTCTATGCTATATTGATGTTTGGTTCTTAACAGTCATGAAGTCGGAATCCCCGAAGAAAGGTTAAGAATCCCCTAAACAATTGCAACAAGAAGTTACAAGTCATTAATTAAAGGGTAAAATAGTTATAACAATAAAGTACAGGTTGGCCCTAAAATGAATAAAAAAAGTCACCTAGAAAAGTATAAATACGCCTCAAGAAGCCTCTCATATTTACACAAAAGTTCAACGATTATCTATATTTCAAGTGATCTTTTGGTAAATATTTTTGTAGCATATCTGAGGAAGAAAGGAGTGTGAAAGTATCAGAGTTACAGAGAAGGAAGGGTTTCAGGAAACCCTAATTTAGTTGAACCCCAGGGGTTAGGCTACTGGTGTCCATTGAGGCATCCCCATGGGTTTTCTAGTGCCAGTCATGCAAGGCCCCGCGCGATAATTGGAATATGTCCAACGAGGCTAACCCAAATTTGAAGAAGGATACTTGGTTCAGGCTGCAACAAGGTATGTTGATAGAACAAGGTTGCTACAAGGTATGAGATGGTATGTATTAGTTTCCTTTATGAGTAAATGTATGTATATTATGTCTTTGTTCGAGGCTTGTATCATGGATGGTATAGAACATGATTAAGGCATGTCTTAGAGGCCCTTTTGGTACATGGTTTCATATAGTTAAGTTTCATGTCTTGGTGATATTGATACATGCTTGAGACATATCCTTGGTACATTGTGTATGGTTGTTATGGTTAATTGTTACAGGAACGTATTTGGGATGATTGACACATGTGTGAGGCATATACTTGGTATATGATATTGGTTGTTATGGTGCATGCTTGAGGCATATTGTTGAGACATAGGTATATGGTTTACTGTATGGTATATGTATGGTATATGCTTGAGGCATATCTTAGATATATTGAATTACATATTTGGTACGTGGTGTATGGCATGATTGAGACATATCATGAGTGATATGGTATATGGTTGAGGCACATGTTATGTTACATGTTTTGGTACATAGTTGATACATGTTATGGTACATAGTTGATACATGTTATGGTACATACACACGGGTTGATAAATTACAGTGATAGGTATAGTGACAGTGACAGGATGATGTGACAATGACAATGACAGTGACATGACAGGTTGATTTATCAGTGACAGTGGTAGTTATAGGTTGATTAGTGGTAGTGACATTTTGAGTTTACACTTATATTTCAGGGTGGTAGGATAGGGGAAGGAAAGGGGGTTGTAGCCTCCTTTCGGTTCGTGTTAGAGAACTCATGGAGTTGGAGCTTCCTTTAGGTTGGAGCCTCCTTCCAGTTGTAGTTGGGGAATTCAGGGAGTTGAAGCTTCCTTCATGTTGGTGCCTATAAATCAAGGGGTTGGTGCCTTCTTCGAGTTGGTTCTATAGAATTTGGAAGTTGGTGCTTCCAATGAATGTAATCTTTGACATATAAGAAATCATTATGTGGTTTTCTCCCATTTGGATTTCCATGTAAATTGTGGTGTACTGTGCATCTATGGTTATTTGTTATGCACTGTTGATTGAAACTGCTCATCATATATTGAATATATATTGTTTCTAAACTTAATGATTACATGTTTTGATTAAAAGTCGTAAAATATTGCATAATATTGATTCACTCCCCTTCTCAATATTCCAACAATTGGTATGAGAGAAGATCCTTCAAGAAAATAGTCTAACCACTGGAAGGAAAATCATGGAGTACAATGAGATTGGAGTACCAATGTTTGATGGTCAAAATTATTCATTTTGGAATAAAAGGATGAAAACCTTTTCACAGGCACACGGATTTGATGTCTAGCAATCAATAGTAGACGGATACATGAAACCTTCTACTCCCCCATTTGAAAAGGATGGAAATAAACTCAATGAAAACAAATCGAAGGCTAAAGGAACCATTATGAGTAGTATGATTGATTCAATATTTGTGAAGGTGATGCATTGTGACACTGCAAAGGATATTTGGGACAAACTTCAAAATATTTTTGAAGGAGATGATAAAGTAAAGGGGGCCAAGGTGAAAACCTATAGAGGTGAGTTTTAACAACTGAAGATGAAGGAAGATGAAGATATAACATCTTACTTTCTATGATTTTATGAAATAGTAAATTTCATTAAAGTATTTGGAGAATAAATTAAATAATTAGTAGTTTTCCAAAAGGTACTGAGGTCTCTTCCAATGAGATTTTATCATAAAAAAATTTCCCTAGAAGAAAGAGAATATATTGCTGCATTGAGGATGAACAAGCTACATGGGATACTCATAGCCTATGGAATAAGTATAGAGTAGGATAACCCACCTAGGAAGGAAGCAATGTTCAAGGAATCTAAGAAGACAAAGAAGAATAAGAAAAATCCAAAGTCAGACTATAGTTGCAACGATGATTCAGATGAAAAAGAAGAGATGGCCAACTTCGTAAGGAAGTTAAAGAAAGGAAATGACATGTTCAAAGGTAAGATTCCTTTTAAATGTTTTTATTTTGGTAAAATTGGTAATTTTTCTAATAAATGTCCATATTCTAAGAAAAAAGAAAATGATGAAGAAGAAGTTATCAAGAAATAAAAGAAATATCAAAATGGAGACAAAAATAATTTTTTCATGAAAAGTATTTACTCAAAGGAGGATAGTTCATCATCAGATGAGGACGATGATAGTAACAATGACTTAGAAAATGTACTCTTTATGGTTTATGAAAATTATGAAGAGAATTATGAAGAAGAAGGTGAAATTGATCTCAAAGCAGAACTAATCAGTGCTTTAGAAGAGCTAAAAAGAGACAGGAAGAAAAACAAATCACTCAAGGGAGAATTACTTATGCTAAAGGAGGATTCTCAAAATAATAACTCTGAAAATAATCAACATATGATTATGAACCTGAAATTCCATGTTCAAGAAGCCAGAAAGATTGAAGAGATACTCAGAAGCATGATGGAAGAAAAGGAAAAGGAGAAAGAGAGCTTAGAAACAGAAATAGTTTCACTAAGGAAGGAAATTCAGAAAATAGATATGCAACAGAACAACACCAAAATAATAGATAAAATCATCAGCACTCAAATTCCATATCATGATAGTTCTGCATTGGGGTACAAATAAACACATGCAGAGAAGGTTTTGAGCTCTATGACTACATAAGAAGAAGTAGAATAAAATACTTATGCAGAAGTCACCAGAGGATTCACCAAGAAGGAAGAATGAAATCCCTCACATGAAAATGATTGGGAAAAACATTATAGAAGGATGGCACCATTAAGAAGACCTAGGATTCAAAATCAACAATCATCCATGGAAATAAATCAAGAAGAAAACTATAGAGGGACAACACCATTCAAAAGATCTCCTAGGTATCAAACTATCTTTCTTGGTTCA
This sequence comes from Picea sitchensis, assembly GCA_010110895.2. NCBI lineage: Eukaryota > Viridiplantae > Streptophyta > Pinopsida > Pinales > Pinaceae > Picea > Picea sitchensis. Next base: position 10,251 of record SNQJ01S0237423.1, on the reverse strand, counting down.
TGTTATTTTTGTAACAATTTTGGGAACAAATATATAAATTGCAAAGATTATTGTAAGAACATAATAAATTATGAATGTCACTCTAGAATTAATCATCTCAAAAATCCTCATGAAGAATATAACAAAAACTACAACAATTTTGGGTCACTATAAAATGAAGTGGAATGCTACAAATGCAACAATTTTGGACATATGGCCAAGGATTCAAGATTAACAGTTACTCCAAAGGTACCAAATCATGCAAAATGACCATTAAAAATTTGGATAAAGAAGCAGGAAAATCTAAATATTGAATAACGTTCCCTTGCAATACAAGCCTAAATAAAAAGAAGTGAATGGTACGTTGACAATGGTTGTTCAAAGCATATGACATGTGACAAGAAGATATTTATAACACTGAATAAAGAAAGAGATGGATCTGTCTTGTTTAGTAATGAAAAATCAGTCAAAATTATAGGGAAAGGAACAATCAAGCTTGGAAGTAAGGATGCCAAGCCATAAAGTGTCCTATTTGTCGATGTTACGCATCAAAATGTCATGTTCAAGTGCCACATCTATCTACTCCTAATAGTCACAAAGTGTCATAAAGTGTCGTATGCACCTTATTAAGTGTTGCATGAACTTTGTGAAGTGTTGTATGAACATTACTAAGTGTCACTTGCACTTTTCTAAGTGTTTCCACCATTTGTCATAATCCCTAAACCATGGTGAATCAGAAAAAATTGAGAAAGTGTCAAAAACTACCCACTTTCCCTAAGTTTTGAGCCTTATTTGACCGATGATGCCCCCCCTACCCATGCTTAGGGAGCGTTAACACTTCCTAATGAACTATGAGGGAGCATAACTAATGCTCTGTGGCTAGTTATGAGGGAGTGTCAGTCTTGTTAGATTCAAATCCACCTTTTGAGGGGGGAAATCCCAAGATGTTTTGATATGGATTTGGTCAAAGGATGACTCACACTCAATTCATTCACTTTCCTTCCATTTTAGGAATTAAATCCTAACCTAAGGATTAAATATATCAAGCATTCCCTTGAAGTGTTATGGTAGTTAAACCTCTCAAGTTTTATATAAAAAAGGTCATCCATGGGAAAAAGGGGAGGAATCCATTGAAGCATCATCATTTTGATCTAAAGAAATTCATGCAAGGGCTAGATTGGAAAACTTGGAGAATAGTTTTGCAACATCAACAGGTGATTTGTAAGTGCCTTATTATTGGATTTCCATTAATATTAAGTTGGCTTATTCCTTTCATTATGTTGTTCATGATAATGTTTATGCTTAAGTCAAATATAGTATATATATATTTATTTCTTACTTAACAAGATCTATTATAAGTGAAAAGGTCTATATGCCTCTTGTTTTGTAGGTCTCTTTGATTGCTAAATGATTTATAGAAACGAGGAAAAAGGACGGAGAAACGAGGACAAACTCTGGGAAACAGGTAAGTCTCCTTATTCTATCTATTATTTAAGGGAATAGATATAAAAGGAAAGTAGTAAACACTTGTTTTATTATGTATTTGGACCAAAGAAGGCATCTTGGTCCAAATGGGAGTTTAACCTGTCTGCAGGGTGAAATTTCTCACAATGGAAAAATGGTGACTATACTCTGGAAGAACCTTGACTATTCTTCCCTTGCTTCATCCTAGTCTTTGTTGAGTCTTGTTTGTGATTTAATATTGTTTGATGCTTGATTTTGGACTATTCTTCTTCCCTCTACTTCATTGAGCAGTTTATAGAGTCATCAACCTAGTCCCTGCTAATTCTGGGAAATTGTTTGTGTGTTTTCCATCACTTGCAAGCATCAACGCTCCCCTAGAGTGGTTTACAGAGCATTGACAGTCCCTTCCAGTGGCATAGGGAGCGTTACTAATTCTCTCTTCTAGTTTTCTAGGGAGAATTACCCCCTTATCAATGCCTTGTCTCCCTTGGTATAGGATCACTGATCCCCTATTTTTCTTGGTTCCAAGAGGTTTTCTCCTATTTTTCTTAGTCCACTGATTGAAGGTTTTACCCCAGAGTCCTTAGGGTTTGTTTTTCACTTTGTTTGTTTAAGAGATTGACATGTATCACTTATTTTACCTCTCTTTGAGTTTAAAAATTCCTTAAGTTGTGAAATTGTATGATTACCTTGGGTTAACAAGATCCCTTGATCCAACCTACCTTCCAGTAGTCTGGTATTCATCTCATAAGATTTTAGACTTCTAATTAACTTAATTGTTTTGAATTTTTCATCAACTTGAACTTGCAAAGGTTTCTTTGTTTCCTTCTTTAGAAAAAAATTAGTATTTTAAATGATTGAAACTCTATTTTTTGCTTCTCGCTTTTTAGGATTTCCAAGAGTGATTGTCTTTTTTCTCTTTTACATTTTTTGAGTCATTGACTGAACAAGTTATCTCACACTTGGTTTCTTTTAGTTATCATCAATTTTTTTAGTTCACTTTGTTTGATTTACTTTTTTCTTTGTATTTTCTTTGTGTCAAATATTGATCTCTTTCATTCCCATTGAAAGTAAAAAAGTTGGAAGTTTTGCATTGGAAGAAATTTCGTTGCATAAGTTATCGAACAAAGAAAATTTTTCATTCTTAGGAAATTGGTTTGGTACATGTTTGAAAAAGAGCTAATCGTGCATTTGATTTTGGATTTTAGAAATTGTTTTTGATAGTTTGACATCATATTTCTTCCAAGAATTGAAAAAGTTGCATAATTTTGAGTGCTTGTTTGTATCAGGAAGAATATAACTCTTCTCCTTCTCATACATAAAATTAATTAAAAATGAATGATTTCATTTCATTATTTTTTCATTCTATTGGAGTCGAGTCTCACACATAATTAGTTTTATATTCCTAAACCTTTTGAGTAAAAAATCCATTAAAATCAACCAACACGCTAATAAAATTAACTAGACATTTTTGGTTTTTAGCACACCAACAATATAACGAGATTAGGGTCTTTGGACTAGGAACATTGAGTAATTTGTCAAATACTACTAAACAGACTGTAGAACACTAAATAGTGGTCAAATCAAACTTTCATATAGGCATATCCAGGAACCCCCTCTAACACAGGGTATAAACACGAGGTTGTGTGCGGGAGAGAAGCGAAGATTACCCCTCCAAATCTTAACCAATCATAGAGAAATGAGTGTTTATTGGGGGGTTTTATTGATAAAATATTGGTTTCATTTGGTATTAGTGCTTCGTGAATCCAGAATCTATTTTGGGTCCTCAAGAGTCTTATCGGTCCACTTGTCTTCAGTTCTCTTGAATAACTTCAAACTTTTATATCTTTCCCATACGTTCAGTCTCGACTGTCAATTGTACCCACCTCAGAGGAGAACTATGAGTTGTAAACCTTAGTGGTGTTACCTAGGTATCTATAGATGTTATTGTGGGGGTATTTCCTAGTACCTGGGGCATACATCATATCACGCTTTCAATGCCCTTGGAGGGTGATCCCGCGAAGTGAGTGTTACGTGCACCAAGAAGGGTTGTTACCTGGAGGTCGGGGTAACTACTTCTCATATCTTTGTTGGAAACTTGACATCCTGTCTTTGAAAGATCCTTTTATCTATTTTTTTCTTGGTTGATTACATGTAGGTCATTTTTCGGGGTGTGTGGTCTTGAATTTTGTAGTTTTCCTTAGAATTTTTTTTTACTTTCGCCATGGTCGATCAAGGGCTTTGAAGATCTCATAAGATGTAAGGTTTGGATCCTGAAGTTTAGGAACCTCAACATGGACCTTCTTACGAAGGAATGGTTGAAGAAAAAAAAATTGAAATTGGGAGTGCCTCTCCTGGAAGTGGCCAACGCGTAGAAGAACCGGTCACAAACTTTGTGAAAGGCCTCGTATCTTACCCAAATCCCCTTTTTACTGATCCACTCAACCCACTACGCATTGATCAATAATTCAACAGACCTCTTGATGTCTATTCTTATTACAATTTACCGACCTGTTCAACAACTACATAATATTTTGGCATGAACACAATGATTTTTGGTTTTCTAGAAGGACTTGAGAATTTATCTTTATCCACAACTCTTGTAGCTGATAATGTTGGTGCTTCTTATTTAATAGGAACATTGGTGACTCAGGTAACCCTGACACAACCACTTGCAAATACATCGCACTTCGCACATGGGTCAGGTAATATTCTTGCTTCACTATTTCCACATATGCACACACCAAGTGGTTTACTTGGTCATCCCATTTGTTAAATGGACAGTAGTCAATTCGTTCACACAACTATTGGGCATAGGCCCATTTTGAGGAAAAGGTAGGACGTGGAGAAAATACAGTTGTCAGAAAGGCATGTGAGGTGCACATGAAAGAATATGGGAAATAAAGACCGTTGGAAGGAAAAGTAGTGGACGAAAGGAAAACATGCATGCAAAGGATAAAATCATGCAAGGCTAACATGTAAGAAGACATAACTAGGTTAGAGTTTTGGTAAGAGAATGTAATGACTGATGAGCCAAAAATAGATATAACTAGACACCTAGGAGTTCTAGGTGGGGTTATGTTTTTTGTGGATGGAATGTTACTCGGTGATCCATTCTTGTAAGTTGTGGAGATGTAGGGATGCAGAAGGGAATATCTTGAGGGTTAGATCATAGGATGAGGAGCCTGGTGTGATCTAGTCCACCTCATAATAGATCTCGATCCGAATGAGGATAAGTTGTAAATCACGTGGTGTTGTAGATTTGAAACTACCATAATAAAGAGCTTCAGAGCTAGATCTTTGTGGATGTAGCCCAGGAGGGGGTGAACCACGGCAAAACCCATGTTATGTGATTGAATGCTTGTATCTCTTTTATTGTCTATGAGTAGATGTTAGAATTATTTATGAATGAATTGATAAATCTTATTACATTACATGCATGAATGAGAATGATAGTATATTGTTTTAATAACTAGATAGAATTCACAGTGAACAACTCACATATCCCCATTTAGTCCTGGACTGCACACACTTGATTATAGAATTCACCCATTAAGACTATCTCGGGTGAGACTGCGCAGTGCACTTTGTGTGTCGCATTTCCTTTTGGTTTACCAGGAGGGCCAATAGTTTTGGAGGATTTGTTGGATCCCTGGTAGACCTGAATCTGGGTCAATCATATTAAAGGTATAACTAAGATAAGAAACCAACAAATGGTTATGTTTCCAGTTGGAACAACATAGGATTGAGTGAATGAGATCTGTTGAAGATCTGTCAAAAGAATGGTTGATCTGTTGAAGATCTGGTAAAAGAATGGTTGATTTGTTGAAGATCTAGTAAAGGAATGTTTGATCTGTTGAAAACTGCTAAAAGAATGTTAGATCTGCGACCGAAGTGTCAAAAAGAATGAAAATATAGGAGGGACTGTTTATACCCTAGACACCCATGAAAGAGGAAATAGAGATATGGTGGAAAACAAAGGAGCTATAGTTTTCACAACAAGATAACAAAAACCATAGAGTAACACTGCGCAAATATCTTGAGAAATATGTGTTTACTTATCTACATGAAGTATTTTTCTATGATTTTCCACACTTATTGTAGGAGTGGATATTGAGGTTGAAGGACAACCACACAACAAATGAGATCTGACAGTTAGAGTGGACCTCAGTTCAAATTGTGTACTTATAACAGGTGAATAACAAATTCACTTGCACAGTAGATTTTTAGCTCAATAGTATTGTAGCAGTCTTTATAACAGAATTTGCAGTAGATATCGCAAATTCATACAACGTAGTAGAGAAAGCGTTTCTATGCGGCCCTTGAGGAAGGTATATTGGATCACTGTATACTTCTATTAAGATATTGCTCTATTACAAAGTTATAATGACATTGAATTCAGACAACTAAATGTCCCTACGTGCATAGGGGAAGGGGGGAAGCATTGACAGAAAAAGGAGAAATGGAAGGTGAAAAGGATAAAGTAAATAAGGAGGAAGCCTTGGACCCAATCATGATGGATGACGACCAGATCAAGCAGATCATGGCGACAACTAGAAGGATGCAAAGTGGAGTACCCTACCAATACAAGGTGAACACAAAGAAGAGAACCATAGCCGCGAGGGAAGGATTGGAAAGTGATGAAGAGGAGGTAGAAGATCTACAGGATGTGGAGAAGATTGAAGAAATCCTTCGCACAACATGTGAGAGAAAGACAAGAGGTCCAAGAGCAGGAATCGAAGGTAGTAATCTTATCCATATTAATGTCAGTGTGGAACCCATAAAACCATGTGCGACTAACACACCAAGAAGAACACCACCATTTAGACAACTGAATTTTGGGAGAAGGAGGACAACATGAAGTACATCTACACAAGGAAAAACAATTGGGGGAGCCATTTCAGGAAGCATTATTCAAGTATCTACACCGCATGGAGGTAGTAGTTCAACATTCAATATGGAAGGACATGATCCCACCATTCATTTACCAGAATTTTTAAGAGAGGCAATAAAATACCCTGAGAAACACTTTTTTATTTGTTTAAATATCTGGGAATAAAAACAGATCACTGATGAAGACACTAAAATTGTGCAGCTAGATATCATGCTAAGAGACCGCGCACTAGACTGGTACATGATTCTAGATGTAAACAGTGCACCTGGGACAACAAGGACACTGACACACATTAAGAAATTACAGATTAATGAGTTCTAGAAGTCGAGCTCAAAGGATCAATATATGAATGAGGCAATAGAAATACGACAGAAACTGGGAGAATCTGTCTGGGAAATTGACCAACGATTTAAAATTATGAAAGGGAAATTGAGGTATGCCATGACTAGCATGCAACATAGGCATATGTTTGTGAATTATTTGTTACCGCACCTAAAATGCCCACTCAGACAACAAAAATTCCAATCTCAAGTAGAGCATTTGTGGGTAGCCTTACAAATGGAGGAGAATCAATACCATAAGACATATCCAACTATAGAGGATTTGAAGGAGGATCTGAATAATATTACCTTTCAACTCAATCAGAATAAGGGCAAGGACAAGCGCGAAGCTATTTGGTGCACCACATGTAGAAAAAAAGGGCACCATAAGAATGAATTTCCAACATTTTCACAGTATATGGAAACAAGGATGCCAAATCCATTGCTTATAGGAGGCCCTGGTGTGAAATTTGTAAGATGAATGGGCATGATCCATATCATTGTCCTATGATGCATAAATACTACAAAATACCAAAGAATGCATACTTCACTTTTTTCAAGTCAGTAGGGCATGATGACAAAGACTACAAAACCATGGATTTGATGAGGGAAAGGGCGTCAGACACATATAGGGTGCAAGATGAAATGATGATAGGGAAAGATGCACCTCAATTTAATCAGGCACCAACACATTATAATATTGTGCCACATTAGTATAATAACGTGCAACCACAGTATAACATTGCACTACCCCACTATAACCCTTCATAGTATAATCAGGTACCTCAATATAATACACTACACAGAGATTGCACTGGGTACAAAGGAGGAGGAGGAGGCATAGGATGATTTCGATGCAGAAGAGGTCTAGTAGTGTTCCATAACTACCAAAATCTAGTGCACTATGCAAGAGAGTTCCCTCTACCACTTGCAACATCCATGTATTGTCACTCAGCAAATCACAACACAAAGGATTACACAACACTATTGGGGAAGATACATGAGAAACATAATCAGAACAATCAGAACATACAGTGGATCTCTACAAAATCTAAAGAATATGGAAGGAACATCAACATGGTGACACACAAAGGTTCTAAAATAGGAGATGATGTGGCTAAACAAGAACCAGTACAACACCAGTGAATTAAGAAAAATACCAAGCCACCTAAGCAATTTGATGTAGAAAAGGAGAAGGAGACCTTTAAGGAGGCCAGACAAGAATTTCTCAAACATAATTTGTCATCTACATGTACCGTGAAACATACCCAAGATGTCCCAACATATGAAATCCTGTCAGCATTGGACCATACCAGTGAAGTCTACCTAGGAAACTAAGTAAGTTGTATTAAAACTTTCCTGCAATCATGTATTCAGTTATTTAAGGATCCATAATCTGTTATAGTATTACAAAATTTGTTAGATAGATGTACCACAAACTGTGAGGTAAAGTTACAACATAGGATAGTCAATCACCTCCATGCCAGAAGGAGAAATAGAAGAGAATTTATATTGAATGCCAATATTGAAGATTTCAACATGGGAGATATCATATTGGATTTAGGATCCGAAGTCAATGTATTACCCAAGAAGACATGGCAATGTATGGGAGATCCGACGTTAGGATATTCACCTGTTCAGCTAAAATTGGCAAATCAACACAAATTTCTACCAATTGGGAGACTAAAAGGTGTAAGAGTAGAACTAGATGGAGTGCACATTAAGGCAGATTTCGACATGATTGAAATCATGGAGGACACAATACCATATCCAACATTACTAGGATTGGATTGAGCATTTGACAATCAGGCGATAATCAACCTGAAGACCAGGAAGATGTTATTTGAGTCAAGCAAATACATGGTTATCGCACCCCTAGATCCAGCATAAGAAAACATATTTTTGGAACCAACATGTCTAGATATGGAAGAAATTAACTAGTTGTATCGGACCACCACGCGCACCGAAGATTACATTAATCCAACTGTCGATGGTGTACTTAGTTGGAAAAGTTTCACGTCATGTGTTTACAAATCAGAAACCAGTATGGAGAATTGGAAATAGCGCCTATATGAGGTCTCAACCATAATATGCACCCGAATATACCACGTTGTAAGGTGGGTTGGGATAGAAGTCAGAGAACCTCCAAGTTTCCATGGAATAAAAAATTTGGAATAATTCCTAACGAGATATGAGGATGAAGTATAAGACAGTCAGAGATTGATATCTCTCGACATCGCACTTAAGGCCACACCTGCAATATGGTGGGGTGCACACAAAGAAACAATCAAGGACTGGTACCAATGGAAGCGGTACCTGTGCATTAGGTTTGGCACATAACAAACAAGCAACTAACAACAGAAATATGATGGACATGGGGCACTAGTGGAACAATTGGAGAAGTGCATAGCACTGTGGAAAATGACACCCCCAGAATAATGGCCTCATCATTTTATACACACATTAGAGGAAATCCCAGCAAACTAGTATACAGACGAGGAACTGCGCAGAGGAACTATGAGATGGATAGTATTGCAACAGAACTTTAGATTCACTTTCTCATTTGAGAATGAGAACCCCAACATAGAAGCATCCCTTAAACAATTAAGAGGGGTGATATTCATTAAGGAACCAGAAGTTGAACTCATAAAAAAAGAACAACAATAGAATAGATAGATAGTGAAAGGACTGTTGTCATGCTACCATGTGTAGGAAGAAGTACCAGATGAAGAAGTTGAAGAAGTTGAAGGAGAAATATAAGTGGAAGGTCCACCTCTATAATCATAATTATTTTTTGCGCCAATCGAGGCTAAGAAAGTCAACATTGGGATAGTTGAGAATCCCAAGATGGCCAACACTGGAGATTACTGGGACAAGCAAACAGTAGACAAGATAATAGAACTATTACATGAGTACAATGACTTGTTCCCAATGACCTTCACATAAATGAAGGGTATTGTAGGAAAACTTGGAGAGATGAATATACCTCTCAAACTGGAGGCAAGACCTATCAGATAAAGGCCTTACAGATTGAACCCTATCTACAAGAAGAAAGTAAGAGAAGAAATTGACAGAATGCTAGAAGAAGGAATCATAGAACCAATAGAATAATCATATGGATAAGCCCCATGGTAGTTCAAGAGAAAAAGAAAGGAGGCATAAGAATCTGTGTAGATCTGAGAAATCTCAATGATTCTTTCCTACACGGCCCCTTCCCTGCACCCTTTATAGATGAATTCCTAGAAAATGTGGGAGGCCATGAAGAATACTCATTCACTGATGGATTCTCAGGCTACCACCAAATCAATATAACACTAGAATATAGACACAAGACTACCTTTGAAACAAAATGGGGATCCTACCAGTACACAGTCATGCCTTTTGGACTGAAAAATGCACCAACAATTTTCTCCAGAGTTGTCATTGTTGCCTTCAAAGAATTCATTCATCAATTTTTAGAGGTATATTTGGATGATTGAATAATATACAACTTGTTGAAGGATTATGTAGAGGTGTTGAGGCTGATGTTAGAAAGATGCAGGAAATGACAAATATCCTTGAACATTAAGAAATGTATATTTGGAACACCCCTCA
>SNQJ01S0237419.1:1194-13751 GCA_010110895.2 Picea sitchensis | reverse complement strand
AGATAGGTTTACATCATTAACGATCATAGGGATGACGAAAATAATGTGTAACACACGTTCATAGGTCAGGCCCCCTTGTAGCAGTCCAGCGAAGCAGCAATGGCCAAGGAGAGGCTGCCATGTTTTCCAAGAGCAAAGTTGACCGGGCCTTACCTAATCTAGAGAAAATAGTTATTAATATGGTTGATGGTGGTTGAACGTCGTCTCCTTCCATAAATAGAAGTTCAGAAAGAGATAAAGTGCAGAAGGTGATTGTTAGTCTAGCCTGACAAAGACTGCGTCTGACAACCGACTGCATGGGCAGTTTGACAGACATCTGCATGCACAGCCTGATAGGGAAACTCACCTACATGAAGCATTGAAATCATGATACGATCGTGCCTTCGGTGGTTGAGCCAGCTCCTGGTATTTAGAGGCATTTTTTCCATTTTTGTTAGTGTCGATGGTTGACCTAGGCTCCTGATTGTAAATTTTGATGAAGCACTGGTTGCTCTAGTTATGTATTAGCATCTAAGACTTCTTGTTTAATGAAAACCAACTTCTTCCCATCTCTCTGTAAACTCTATATTAAGACACTCTGAATTGGAAGATCCAGTCGAGGGTTGTGATGTTGTAGGATGATGTATGGTTGATCATTGCAATTTTTACACCAGTTTTAGTCAGTTAAATATGTTACCTTTCCCTCCCACACTGAATATCTTGGAATTGGAGGATCTAGTCAAGTTGTTATAGCAGTATTGTGATGCTTGGAATTGGAAGATCCAGTCGAGCCATCATTGTGGTGTTGTAGTTATGTCAGTTCGACATATTTCAGTGTCTTGTTCTTCTTCCTCGAGCTGCTGAAAGGCCGAATGCCCATAGTAGTATCATTCACCTTCTCACAAAGTCTTCCATCTTCTAACCTTAAATTCAACTTACTGGCAGAAGTTAGATCAGGACCTCACCTGCTCGTGCATGACTAGCCCAGTTTTTTAAGTTAAAACGATATTCTCCTAGGTCTGCATCCATCTGACCACCTTAATTCAATTATTGTGACATATAAAACTGATGGGTATCAGTTTCACTCCTGTTGCAATCCAGGAGTGACATCTGGTGCTAATAGGTACATTTTAGGATACCAAAAACCATCATCTCTGATCAAGAAAATTGTTTCCTCAACACATTTTGGTCAAGCCTCTGGTCACAACTGGACACTAAGATCATCAAATCCATGGCCTTCCACCCCCAAACGGATGGAAGTATTCAACAAGATGATCTTGTATATTTTGCACATGTACAATTCCAAACATATGTGCACATGGGATGTGATTCTTCCCTATGTTCAACACAGTTACAATAGATCCATACATAGCTCAACCGGCCATAACCCCTTTTAGGTGGGGTTGGGATTTCACTTATTAGGTCCCATGGATGTTGCACTTCCCCTTTCTTCCACACATGCATAATAATCCCATGTGAATATTGAAGCCGACAAAGCCACATAGTTAATTGAATGAATCCATCACATCCTCCAACAGGTTCAGGATATTTTTTAGAAGTCTAATTCCAAGTACAATCAACACCACAATCAACACCAGGAGCCACACACGTTTCAGGTGGGAGATAAATTTTGGTTGCACTTGCAGAAAGAACGCTTTACAGGACCCTATCGAAATATTTGTTCACTCTGCTATGGACCTTATACCATCACCAAGGTAGTGGGTGAAAATTATTTCGAGCTCAACATTCCCCCTTCCATGGCTTGCACCCAGTTTTCAATGTGGACCTCCTTCAGCCATACTTTCCACCATTATTGGACACCTCATAGGTAGCAGAACAGTTTACACCGACAGAGCACAGCCTTGACTGCATGGAATAAGCATACCCTAATCATATTATGGACACATAGGTCAGTGAATCTCACAAACATAATTTTCAGCCTCATGATATTGTCAAAGCAGGGCAACTCCTACACCAAGGAAAGTGTCTCACCCGGGGCCAAATTCAGCAGAAATTTTCTCATCTGATGGGGGAACTCAATGCAATAGAGGCCATTTATTCCTAAGGGGGTAGGATTGATCCAGGTGGATATCGTTGGCCACCCACCTATTCCAAATGGAACACATACATGTTTCAATTTGGAAGTTTCAGTTTTCATCTTGGCAATTTTTTTCTAGCTTTTCAGGTCCTAAACTTCTAGGGTTGTTTTGAGGCCCTAAACAATGTTTTTTGGGCCAGCCACAATCACACTATACTCAAAATTAGAGTGCGATGAAATAATGTGTAGTCCTTAGATATACCTTTCCAATGGGAAATTGTGTACCTAAAATAAATATCGTTTGCAAAAGTTACGATCCCAAGAATTTGATGTACCAACTTACCCCAATGGGGCCCACATTAATTTTGGCACTTCATCTCCTAGCGTTAGGTTTTTGGATGTCTAGGGTTTTGGTATTCATGTTTGATGTAAAAAGGATTTTGGATCCTCATTGTACTCATCTTCTTGCGAATGAGCGTAGCCATCACAACTCTTCCGAGAGATAAGCTACCACCATTCTAGCAAGCTTGTTCCAGTCTGCATTTTACAATTTCAACACATTTCTTATTTAATAGAAGTCAATTTTTACTGTATCTCTGTTATTATTCACTGTGTCTTTGTGTTAATATTATAGATCCGTGTTTTCATTTTGTTTCACTCATAACTCTAGATCAAATTCAGTCAAAACATCATCTTGTCCACACCATTTTCCTTGTGAGTAAACAATAACCATAAAATTAACGCACTAATTAAAATATTTTTAGAAAATTTTGCTTTTCATTGGTAGAAAACCTACATTAGATTAGTTGTAGGGATTTGGATTAGGTGTTGAGGATAATTATCCAAATCTAACAAACAAACTTAAAATGATGAGTTAAGGAGAGAAATCCATTTGTTGCATCTTTGTCCTGGGGCAACCCTTCTCACACAAGGGTCAATCACGAGGTCACGTTGGGGACAACGGAGTAACTAACCTCGCTTAGTTGGTCTTGGTGGATTGGTTTTCATGTATTACAAATGGTGTCGAAAGACACTTGGGGATCACTTGGGAGGTTCACACCTTGGTAAGAGGCACCTCTCAAGGGGATTTTGGGGTACGACCATGCCCTTGCATGTATACCAAACTATCAATTGTTTCCCCAAGAATTGTTTTTGTAAGTGATGACCTTAGTGGCCATAATATTTAGGGCTCATTCATGAGGTGACGACAAAGGGGAAAGTTTTTTATATACCTGGAATAGACACTAGTCAAACTCGCTCTGAATCCTTGGAGGGTAACCCATGGTTATACCATGAGGGAGATTGCACTAGGGTGTAATTCCATTAAGAAGGACACCAACGTAACCGATCCACTGGATATATCTCAAAACCTTCGTATTTTGATATTGCGACATTGGATTTCATCACCAACTAGTTTGTTCACTATGAGAAGGTTTTGTTTGTTTGTTTTCTTCCTAGATTTTTTAGCATGTGTTGTTTGTTTTCCCTTAAGGACCTTATTTTGAGTCTGTATATATGGAATCTATTCCCAGAACAACCAACCAAGCGACCCATTTTCCTGGGGAACATTTTTTTTCCTTCTTATGGAAACATTGGTCCTCCTTTTATTTCCACTTTGAGTCTTCCATAATTCACTATTTCATTTTCAATATGGTTTTTTTCCACTCTGATAATACCGAATGAACTGGGTGCTTCATATGCAAGAACTCCACTCCAAGAACATCAACCTCATGTTGACCCTTTTCCTCCTTCGCCCATTAGGTCTTCTTCCCTTTCTTCTTCTTCTCCTAGTGAAATCTTTGAAGCTACTAACCAAGTGGATAAGAAGAAGAAGAAAATGAAGATTAAGAAGAAGAAAAATAAGTGAGGGGCCAAGCTTCCAACCGCTACATGTCATGTTGAAAACCAAAAAACAACTATTGTTCATCATACTAGGAGTGTTGATGATGTCGTCAAGACTACCAAGAATACTTCTAAGCCCAAATACCCTTGCATGATTTGTAATGGTGAAACTCTCCTTAGATATTTCCCCACTATTCCCAAGGTCTTAGAAGTGTAGTCTATGGGTTCTCAACAACCCGTGTCACCATATTCCCTAAGTCACATTGGAGACAACCCATCAACTAGTGAAATTAAGGTCGGAGAAAATAAAAGTGGAGTCAAATTTCCTTGTAGGTTGTGCGAAGGGAGTCTTCAAACTCACTTTTTCCCTCATATGAATGAAGAACCAAAATTGTTGGAAGACATTATTGTTGTCCAAAAATAACTCCCAACCGGTTATCATAAATTTTCTCCCAACCCACCATCAAGCGGTCGATTTGATCCCATCATTGGTCGATCCCACTCTTCCCTTGAAGAGTGAAGTTAAAGTAGTTGACTCGATTCCATCATCGGTCGATGTCACTCTCCCTTTGGAGAGTGAAGTTAATAAAGTGGTCGATTTGATTCCATCATCGGTTGATCCCACTCTTCCTTCGAAGAGTGAAGTCGATACTACTCAGGTTTTTCTCATCTCTTCAAATTCTTCGGGACTAGGGGGAATTTCACTTGTTCCCATGGAACCCCCTCCAAGTACTGAGATCATTTCCTTTGATTGGAATAGGCTGATAAGGCCTCTCCTTCATTCTAACCTACCTTTCAAAATCATTGTGTAGGTTTTCAATAAAAACATATATCACACTATAGTAGACAAAGGTGCTTCTATTAGTATTTATGCTCAACTGCTTGGAAAGCTCTAGGTTCCCCTCATCTTGTTCCCATTAACTAGAATATGTTATCTTTTGATAGAAGAGATAGTGAATATTTAGGGATCCTTTATTAGTTACATGTTACCTTAGGAGGAAAAACTATCCATATTGATGTGATGATAGTCCAAGGACCCTTGGATTTTAATTTTCTCCTCGGGCGAGACTTTGTTTATACTATGAAAGCTATTGTGTCCACACTCTTTTGAGTGATGTATTTCCATCATAATGGAAAAATTGTGACCATTGAACAACTTTCATTCATTGTCTCTCATATGATGACAAACCATCAGACTTCCTAGAACATTCCCAATATAGCGGTATCCACCCCACCACAAGCTAATTATGTAGCAACATGTCCCATGTTTTCAACTGTCAATGAGAGTGAGCCTCTTGCATTATGATAATATTATTCTGACCTAGATCCGGTAGTTGACATGGTGATATCTTAAGTAGGGATATTATATCCCGATATCCCTACCCTTATTGCAACCCTCGACATGTATTCGTTCTGAAGCGTTGTTCTTCCATCCAACAAATATCTCCAAGAAGCCATGATTGAGGTATGTCCCTTGATATTTATTCCTTCTAGAGCATTGTCCTCTTGGTAGCCATGATCAATATGGATCCACGAGCATAATTTTATTCATTATTGCAAGATCGTTAAAAATGAAACAAAGGGTTACGAGCATAGTTTTCTTCCCTATCTCAAGCTCGTTAAAAAATGAGATAGAGGATCATGAGAATAGTTCTTTTTTATATTTCAATATCATTAAAAAATGAATCATAGGTCCATGAGAAAAGTTCTTGTTTCTGTGTCAAGCTCGTTAAAAAATGAAATAGATCCCCCTTTGATTGAGTCAAATATTTTGCTAGATCTCGTAAATGTTGAGTTGAGTCTTTCACTAGATCTCATACTTGAACCTTCCTTTCAACTTCCTATGTCAGTTGATCCTCTTTCTTCTTTTGGTGAAAATTTACCATTTAGTATCCAAGAGTCTAAACGAGTATAGAAATTGGTGACCACATAAGATTTGCAGATGAAATGAATCTTGGGGGAGCATGTCTCTAGCATTTGGACCTCTTGTTGGAGTTAAGCCACTTGCTTCGTAAGGTAGGGGAAAAGTACCAACACCCATGGGTATCACTTGAAACCTTTTGAAATTACGTTGGGAAGTTTTGACCATAGTTTTACTTAGTTTCAAGCTCGTGAAAAAATGAAACCTATCCAAGCATAGTTTTACCTTGTTTCAAGCTTGAGTAAAAATGAAACCAATACCGAGCTTAGTCTTTGTTATTTTGTATGCTCATAAATACATGAGAATAGGTTACCGAGTATACTTTTATCACTTTTTCGGACTCATAACAACTATACAAAAAAGGAACTCTTTGGAGTTTCCTTTAAGATCTTTTCACACTCTCTAAATATGAAAATATTTATGAGCAATCTTGTCTCCTTTCACGCTTGTTAAAGGATTTGAAAGGGGCATCTATCAAGTGATAATTTAACCCTTTTTCAGTCTCGCAAACTAACTACAAAAAAGGAATACTCTAGTCAATCATGGCTAGAAGAGTTCTCCTAGGTATTATTTTATACTTTTTTGGGCTTGGGAGACTAAATTTATGGAAAAGTTAATCTTGGAATTTTCTTTAATCTTTTTTCAAACTTCTTAAACATGAAAAACCATCGAGTTTACTTTCTTTGGACTCGTAAAATGTATATTGAAAGATCCATATGGTACCGAACCACTCCTTCCTAGGGTTCATTAAAAATACTCCGAAGGATGCACTTATAGTTCAAGCATATGTTATCCTCCTCAAGCTTGTGTAAAAATAAAGAGGTACTCGCCAAAAATGGTGGGGGAAAATTGAGAAGGGAACTTGTATAAAATATGTATTAATTTTTGGCAGCCAATCACTCTTGAATATGACACTCTTTCACTCCTCGTGTCATATTGGGAAATCCACTTGTCTCTGGTTGATCATACTTCTCCCAAAATGTATACTTTGGTCCGTTATCCTCCTTTTGATTCAGTGATTCCAAGAAAGTTGTTGTTTCATCAATATGTTCAAGAGAAGTCCAATTGAAAAAATCCTTCTAATCCATCAGCTATTTCTGTAGTCTTTAAGCATTTTATAGTGTCAAACATCCTTGAGTCAATCCTCAATCACTCTATACTCTAATCTACTTCAAATTTGTGTAATTGTTTCACGTCGTTGATGGGGGATACATCAAGGCCCTCCTACGATGAATCACTTCCTATTGACTTCAACACATTATCTAGGAAGTTGGTTTAGAAACCCTGCAGTACCTTGGAACTTGCATGCCTCAATGGAAAGTTTCCTCTCCTTTGAAAACATGTTTTCATCATTGACCTTCGATCGAATGATTCTATGGGTGTTCAACATCAGATAATATGTTCGCACTCAATAGAATTTACTGATGTACCTTAAGGGCCATTGTCATTATTGGTGGTTCTTTTCACATTTTCTAATTGTTTTCATCATTCACCAGTAATGATATGGTTTCTACCATGTTCAACTTCAACACATCTATTAACATGGTTAGATTCATACTATGGAATAGTAAATATGAAGACCATGGATCTTGTCTGTTAGATCCAAGTTGGGATGGATTATTTTGAGTATGTACTATTGCATATATCCACAATGTATGTCTCGTGGCTATGTTCAAATTTGAGTCTTTATGACATAGATCCATAGTGTATTTTTGGTGGCTATGTTCATATTTGATTCATAATGGCATGGATCCATAGTGTATTTTGGTGGCCATGACCTATCTTACTTGACATGGATCTTTTCATGGCGGCACTTATTCTTTGAGTCACTTCTATTCTGAGTATGGGAATGCCTACCTCAGTGATGATATATATTATTCTATTGTAGCTCCTTGTTTGTTGTTGACATGTTTCTGATCGATGTGCTCCTTGTTTTAACACCCACATGACGAAGTGTTTCAACTATCACTCCTTTTCTAACTTCATACCTTGGGAGGAATTTTGTTACACATTATTTTCATCACATCTATGGCCATTGATGATTTTGACCTACCCTTTGTAATTTGAAGGATTATTTCTTTAATCCCTGAAGAAGATGGAGAAAAACCTTTTCTTGAGAGACGAAACTATGGAAATTTCCTTTAAAAACCATAATTTATGAAAGTGTTGCATGTTTCACCAATGCAGCATGAGACACCCTTAAAGTTTCACATGTTTCACCACAGTAGCCTGCTACAGTGTCACAAGTTGCTAGTTCATAGGGTGTGATACATTTCGTACAAAGGAAAAAGAGAAGAAATTCGTGAAGTTTCTAGAATAGAAGCTTCGAGGGTGAGGTGTCCTCCGATCATTTTGGATCTCACTCATTTTCATAATTTGGTGAGATCCTAACCTCTGATACTAACCTTCTCATCCCTTCCTTTTCAAATCTATAAAATGAAGCATCTCTCATGAAGAAAACTAGTTTTTAAGTTTAGTTGGTCAATCAAAGAATCAATCAATCTTTGTTAAGGTGACTTTTGACTTGGATGGGTTGGTATCAAACCTATGGTGTCAAAAATCATAGAAGTAAAGGGTATTTTTTGGAGCAAGGAACCATTGGGAGGGACTTCACAACACCAAGGAATTGGTTGTAACTCTTCCATTATTATTAATGCAATAACATGTTTTCTTTCCTATAAATTTTGTTCATTGTAAATTGTCTTTATTACATTTCTCCTTGTTCATTTGTATATATTTGTTGAGTTAATATTTTTTCTTTTTCTCATTATCTTATTTTCTTATACAAGTTTCCATTCAAAAACCTCTAGATAAAGCTATGAGATGCAATTAGTGAGGAAAATCGTCGATAAAAAGGTATGAGTCCTTACTTATCAATATTTTGATTGTATGAATCTAAGGAAAGTAATATTCTCTATGTTGTTTTGTTCTAGTCTTGGTTTTCGAGTCTAGGGAGATCAGTTTGTGTCTGCATAGACTGATTTTTCTGACAACACCCTAGAACCATCATTGCTACCCAAAAATAATTAATGAAGGACCTATCCCAATAAGAGGCCAAATATCATGTAGAAAAGTCATGTGTGGTGTTTTAATGAAACTTTAATGATTCTTAAGTCCAACAATATTTGTTAAATTTCTAAGGCCCTTGGTATCCTTCCCTGACCATTGTCAAGACAAAAAAAACCCATCGATCATGATAAAATTATCATAATCTCCCTTGGTAAACCACTCATAGTCGAAAGATCTCTAAAAGAGGGCATGTTTTGGGGGTTGTAGGTGTTTTTCATAGTGATTGAGCCTAAGAAGCTTCATTTATCAAATAAGGCCCTTTCTTTCCTCCCCCAACCATCATTAAAACATAAGACCCATTCTTAGTTCACAACTAATCTATTCAAGGTACCCATATCCCATTTTGAGGTGATATATACCATACAAAGTTCATATGTGGTGGTTTGAGGACCCATCCATGGTGCTTGACATTAGGAAGTAAGGTTTAGGGATAGAGGCTCTTGTTTCCCTCCCCTTTCTATGTTTAATGACCTAAGACCCATTCATGATGCCCAGGTCTTTTTTATGGCACAGATTTAACGTGGATTCCAAATACTCCCTGGATAGGGCTTGTGTCATGGTTTATATGTGGTGTTCATGGTGTTTGACCTTGAGAAGCTTCTATTGGAAAAAAGTTCATTCTTTCCCTCTTAACCATGTTTATTCCTCGATACCCATTTCTGGTGCACAAAACCTACTCATGGAACCTATATGCCACTTGGTGGCTAAAGACCACATACAAAGTTCTTGTGTGATGGATTGAGGGCTTGTTTAAGCCTATTAATATTGAGAATCTTAAAAACAATCCTAGGATATGTAAATGAGGGACTTATATCCCACTCACTTCACCAACATGGACCCTCTATAGAAATGACTTTTTCTCTCTATAAACGCTTCTTAGTCTTGATTACTAGGCCTCTATATTTGGCGTAATTTTCAAAAGAAACAACAAAATGACAATGCAGTGATAATTAGGACTCCTACCTCAGGTTTCCTATTGTCAATCACCAAGAAAGCATACATGGATTAGGTAGGAATACTTCTATATATTTGAATCCACATGAGTGATTAACGAAGGCCAACTCACTATGTGCAATGTCCATCAACATGAATGTTTGTCCAAAGCCCTATTAGGAATTCAAATCCAATTGCCAATTCCTTGATTTGTGCTTCTGTTTAAAATAAAAGGAACATCCAACTACTCACAAATATGTGTAAGGTACCAGATCTATTATAATAATTGAAAACAAAAATATTGCAGAGAATAACAATAGAACAACATAATAGATGAAACCACAACACCAAAATAATACCTTTATTGATAGGAAACAATGTTCACTTGCCTCTTCGAGGGGGAAACCTCCAACAAAGAAACTCTCTATTACAATAATTCTCAAGAAAAACTATCCAATGCCTCCTACTCTTATTTATACTAATTATATATTCTAAGGAAACTTCTAGAGGAAGATATTTGTAGAAGCAGAAGATTCTATTAGGTCTTCTTACATTGAATTATTCTCATTTATTTAATAGGAATATTAACTAATGTTGGCCTTTATTACATGGAAAACATATCATACTAACCAATGATCCACGAAGAGGGGTTAGGATCAGATCCTAACATACCCTCCCCCTTCAAAAGGGCCTTGTCCTCAAGGCTGAAGATGTGGAAATTGTTGGACTATGGCCGATGGTTCACAAGTCTCATCCTATGGAGATGTGTCCTTTTACTTGATCAACACTTCCATTATATTTCTTCCATGCAATCGATGTTCCCTTGCATTGAGTATGCTTCTAGTTGGAGCCAACGGGATCCTTCTTCATCTAAGCCAGGAAGGATGGTTTGTTCCCTACAATTATGTCCCACCAATTTCTTAAAACAAGAAACATGGAACAATGGATGGATTTTTGAAGTAGCTCGAAGAGCCAATTTGTAGGCCATTGAACCAATATGCTTGATGATATGATAGGGGCCATAAAATTTGGGTGCCAACTTGTTATTTCCCTGGGCTTTGAGAGATGTTTGTTTTTAAGGTTGGAGTTTGAGAAACACCTAATCATCTTCTTGAAAAAACCCTTTTTGAATGATGTTGGTCTGTTTGTTGCTTCATGTGATTTTGAGCCATGTGTAGGTTATCCTTTTGAGTTGTGAGGGTGTTTTTTCAACCTTGCAACATTGCATCAATAGATTGGACCTTTTATGTTCGTGGAAGATATTTACTGACTGTAGGTGGTCATTGGCCCTACACCTCTTCATATGGGGTCATTTTAGTGGTCGTATGATATGAAGTATTCTACCACCATTCAGCCAAGGGAAGCCATTCCCCCACTGGTTTTTTTTTTCATAAGAAAAACATCGCAAGTAGGTTTCCAAACATTCATTTACCACCTTCATTTGACCATCAGACTGGGAGTGATAGGCATTGCTCATGTTCAGTTGGGTGCTTTGCAATTTAAACAACTCTTTCCAAAATGTGCTGGTGAAAGTTGGGTCACGATCGGACACAATAGAGGTGGGAATTCCATGAAAATTGAAAATATGATCAAGGAAAAATGGTGCTACTAGTGTCATTTTGAAATGGTGGGGTAATGCACAAAAATGAGCATACTTGGAGAGGTGATCAACCGCCACCATTATGACTAACTTGTTCCCAGCTTTAGGGAGGCCCACTATAAATTCCATGGAGAAGTCTTTCCACATAGAAGTTTGAATGGATATGGGTTGTAGAGCTCCTGGAGATTTTATGGTTTCACCTTTATTGCATTGGCACACCTCACATTCATTGAAAAAATGAAGGATCTCCTTCTTCATGCCTTTCAAACAAAAGAGCGACGAGCATGAGCATGGGTCTTTTGTAAGCCAAAGTGACCCATCATAGTAGATGATTGCAACTCATTTAAGAGCCTCGACTTGAGGGATGAATATGGTGACATAAACATGTGATCCTTATACCTGAGAATATGGTATTTCCAAGTGTAGCCGGGGGGAGGATTAGGGTCCTCTTGAATTCAATGAATTATCCTAGAAATATTCAGGTGTGTTAGCCACTCTTGTCTTACTTCCTCAATCCAATCCATAACAAGAAAGGATAATGCAAAGAAGAAGCCATCCTCCTCATCTTGTCTTGACAATTTTTTTTGACACACCGACTACACTGAGAGGGGGGGATGAACAGTGTAGGGATCTTTTTCCCAAAACTCCTTAGTTAATAATCACCATTAACTCATTACTCATTGCTATCATTTATAACTAGTTAAATTTCAACAATATCAACACCATATATCATCAGTATATCATCAACAAGTCATCACCACAAGGAACACAAAGAACACAAGATGTATGTACAATTTCCTTTTTCTTACGGACTACAATCCTTGGGGTTTTTTAGCAACAACGGAATAGAGTACAACTCTACAAGAGAACCATCTCTATAATTCAAGACTCATCTTACACCCACAACACCAACTGAGATGAGGCAACAATCCTCAATAGATATCAATCTATACCATAAAAAAGTGCATCAACCATGCACCAACCTGTGCCAAACAACCTATAATCAACCTGTACCATAAACAAGTGCATCCAACCATGTACCAAGTATATACCAATCATGTTTCAACTACTCATCAACAATGAATCATCAATATGTACCAACATCATCAACTATACACCTCATGTATGTGCCAACTCATCAACTGCTTGTCTCAACCATGACTAGTTTTGGATTA
>SNQJ01S0237418.1:0-13751 GCA_010110895.2 Picea sitchensis | reverse complement strand
TCTCTGTCACTTACAATAATCTGTGGGCTTCCATGTATCTTTTGAACTGTCTCCATGAATGTGGTAGTAACTGCACTGGATTTGAAAGGATGAGAGAGTTCACAAAAGTGTGTGTACTTGGTAAGTCTATCAACAATCACCATAATGACACTCTTTCCTTCAGACTTCGGTAGCTCTGTGATGAAATCCATGGAAATGTCCTCCCAATGTTGACTTGGAATGAATAATGGTTGTAAAAGACCCGAGGTCTTAATTGTTTCCATCTTATTTTGTTGGAAAACCAAACATTCTTCCACAAACCTTTGAACATCAGTTTTAAGGCCACCCCAAAAATATTCCCACTTGACCATGTGATAGGTTTTCAAAAATCTTGAGTGCCCTCCTCCCGAAGATGTGTGCAATTCCAAAAGTACATTTTGTTTGAGTTGGGAGTTATTACATAAATATAAGTGATCTTTGTACCATAGTGAATCATTTTTCCATGTAAATGTATCGGATGCACTAGAATCCTACTGCAACCTTTGAGTGAGTTCACACTTCTTCGTCATTCTTCCATTCATCCCTTGCTTCTGTTATCCAATCAGGTTGGATGATAGAGATAACACAAAGAAATGCCTCAACATATTCATCCTTTCTTGAGAGTGCATCTTCCACAACATTTTTCTTCCCTTTTTTGTAGATGATTTCAAAGTCATATCCCAACATCTTGGTCACCCGTTTTTGTTTCTCTTCTGAAGATAGTCTTTGTTCCAAGAAATACTTAAGATTGTCATGATATGTTTTGACCTCAAAGTTCCTACCTATTAGGTAAGGGCATCATTTCTTCAATGCATGTATATTTCCATCATTTCCTTCTCATAAATGGGTTTGTGTAATTCCTTTCCCTTGAGTGGCCGATTTTCAAAAGCAAGGGGCCTTCCTTCTTGCATTAGAAAAACACCAATGCCATTTCCCGAGGCATCACATTCCACAATAAAGGTTTTTTTGAAGTGTGGTGTGGTCAAGACATGAGATTTTCACATTGCCTATTTAAGTTGTTCAAAAGATTGAGTTGTCTCTAGAGTCCATGAAAATGAATCCTTCTTAGTTAATGTAGTTAAAGGTGCTCTTATTATTCCATAGTTCTGAACAAACTTATGGTAGTAACATGTCAAACCCAAAAATCATTTAATATTCTTCAATGGTTTGGGAATCGACCAGTCCATAATGGCTTTAATCTTGTTAGGGTCTACCTTGACACCTTCATGATATACAATATGACCCAAATACTCTACCTCCTTCACCCCAAAGAAACATTTGGACGGTTTTGCATATAGATATTTCTCCTTTAGTAGCTATATCACCCTGTCAACATGGAGAACATGATCTTCCCAATACTTGCTATAGATTTGTATATCATCAAAAAATACTAAAAAAATTTTTGAAGGGATTGAAAATGGAATTCATCAACCCTTGGAATGTGGAAGGTGCATTCGTAAGGCCAAAAGGAATGACCAAAAATTCATGATGGCCTTCATAAGTTCTGAATGTTGTTTTTGGGTATATTCTTCCTTCATTCTAATCTGATGATACACTAAACAAAGATCCAACTTTGTGCAGTAGATTGCTCCATGTAGTTCATCTAACAATTCATCAATGATGGGAATGGGAAACATATATTTATTGGTGATCTTGTTGAGCTCTCTGTAATCTGGACACATACGCCATGAGCCATCTTTCTTAAGTACCATTACCACCGGTGCAGAGTAAGAATTTTGTCTAGGTCTAATCATGCCATTGTCTAACATTTCTTCAACCATACGCTCAATTTCACTCTTTTGGGCATAAGGGTATATGTAAGGCCTAATTTTAGGAGCACTCCCAAGAATTAAAAGAATAAAAATATCATGATCGTGAGTGGGTGGATTACCTATGGGAATATATTCAAATACTTTTGAATGCTTATCAATGATCTAGTCTCCTATATTTTAGGAATAATATTCCTCTAGGGAGAATATTCTCTTCAGTTTTCACTTCAGTTTGACTAATTGAGTGGATTCTAGAGGCTACATTGGTTTTGTCACCATGCAACATTAGGATCATCACCGACTAATGCGCATTAGCCTTGGTATCATCACCGGACTATCCCATTATCCATGATTCCCTGATATCCTCCTCACTTCACTTTGTTTCAGTCAGTTAACTGAAGACTGGTAGACTAGTTAACTCAGCTAGGTGGCAGTTCACTCTCGTAATTGCTTGAGAGACTATACTAGGTGGTAGTTTACTCCCGTAACTGCTGGTGTGTGACTAGATCACTGTAGACCACCACTATGGCGCATTGGCTACTCCTACAGTGCGCATTGGTTGAATTATACATAGTATATCATGTGTAAATTATTCATTATTCATTACAGTTAATGAGAATTATTCCATTCTTTTCTCTCTTGCTTCTTGTTTCTCAATTTCTCTTTGCAAATGTGTGTGGTATTTTCTAGCTAGATCTATTATGTGCAGGTTCAACACATTTACATTCTTCAAATTGGAAAAGTCCATATTTTTTTATGACTTTAGTAGGATTGGTAGTGGATTGAATAGGGATTTGATGATTGTATATACTACCAATTACTGATGAAGCAGAAGGTTGCAAGGAGGATACAAGTGATATGTATGGGTGAAAAAGGTGAACTGGAAGAATCAAATAAAGTTTTCTTAAGAGCACTTTCTTGTGTTGATAAGACAATTTTCCTCGTTCCTATTTAAAAATAGGAGTAGCTTCAAGGGACAACCCTCTTCTCCTTCGAGAGATGTGAGGATTAGAGGACATGAAAAGAAAGAGAAAAGCGGTAGGAAAATAGAGGTTACTTTTTATTTTTAGGCTTCCTTTTCCTAGTTTCCCAACATTCATGAATATTTATGTCCCTTTCAATTACTTCCCAAGTTCAAGTTCATCACAAGTACTAGCAATTTCTAAAATAGTGTTGAATAAAGACAATGCAATGTTGGTTTGGTCATCAAGATCATTTCCAATATTGGGTTGTCATGTAACAGGCACTTTCATGGAAACATCGATCAAAGAGTAATCCGATAAAACAGAAAAATAAAATACAATTGTGATACAATCAACCAGAAAGATATGAAAGATCTCCCTAGTATGGTCGCCAAATAAATGTTGAGGAAAATGTATGAGGAACCTTACGCAAGCATTTCATATCTTGTTGGGCTAAGGAAAGATAGTTAGGAATGTTACCTGGGGTTTATAGCCTAACAATAAAAGAAACAATCACTTAATCCGCATGTATTAAGTACGAGGGACCAAGGCAGGTTTTTTTTGTATATTATATGTAATTGTGCAAAAGAAATAAAATAAACAAAAATTACATGAGTGTGTACAAGAGATAAAAGAAAAATATGAACCAAATCATCAAAATACATATGTGAGATTGATATCAAAAATCTGATTTTTATATTGATTTCATTCTGAGATACAAAACTGAATTCTCTTTACAAACCCCTGCGAGGGTAGGGACCAAATTTAGATTTAGAAGCCTCCGATGGGAACCATACAAAAAGACTCTGAAAACAAAAGAAAATTGAAGCTAAATATATGGATTAGTTTTCCACAAAATGTTGTCACTTGACTCTGCAAAATATTCTTTATCAGCGATGAAATTTAATTCAGAAACAAACAAGAACATACAGAGTGCCAAAAATAAATCATACACCTTTAAAGACAATTTGTTGAAATATGTGATTCAGTTTTGAATCTTGTTGCCTTCAATAAGACCCTGCTTTCATTAAGATGGTTAAGCCTTCTAGTAGACTCAAAATGAATGAAAAATGAAAGTATCTCACAAGTATAGAGCAAACCTTATAGTAGAAGTTCTCCCTCTATTATCTATTTCCATTGTCTCTTCATTTGATTGAGCTTTTATTATTTCTCAATAAGTTATGGTAGTTCAACTACCTTTCTTTACTTAAGATTAATTAGCTTAACTAATTAGTTGAGACAAATAAATAATTATATATATAAATAAGTGTTTAATTAAATAATAACTAAATAGGTGGGACCCCTTGTGAGCCTCGTTTCAATTTCTTTTAATAATCATCAAAACATGAAGTATAAAAACCCAAACATTTGATTCAAACATCCTCCTTGTAACACCCATCATCATATTAATGATCAAATATTTTAATATTAGAAAAATATAACATGACTATATCCAAAAATGACATTATATCCATGTTGTCCAAAACATTATCTAAATATGTATTTGTTGTCCAAAACATTGTCAAAATAAAAAAATTGTCCTCAATAGAAAATAGCAGTAATCAACATTAAAAACCATAGTTTCTATGAGAGGCATTTGGCCTCTTTTCACTGTTGCCTTCTTTTGATCTTTCTTTTGCAGCCTTAGGATGATTAGAACCTTAAGGATGGATCTCGCTAATGACATGGGAGAAATTGTCTTTGAGACGAAGACGAGAGGACATAGATTCAAAGGAATATTTGGATGACTTGGAGGGAGTGGCCACTCCTTTCCATTTATCTAGCTCCGTCTTGGGAACATCATTATCATTTTACTTGCATGAGAAGATTGTATGGGTGAGACAACATGATCATCTTGGACATTTGTATTTTTTGGCGGTGGTAGAGGGGGTAATGGAAATGAAACAGTAGGACAACCATGGTGATGAGCTACACGCTGATGAACAATCTCTTTCCAACCATAATTGACACGTGGTTCTGGATGAATAGAAACATGAGGGGGAACACAGATACCATAAAAGTTTTGATGTGGTCGGAAATGAATCCCCTCGGGTCGGGGCTGGAGAATCCCATGGCCAACTAGGTTGAAGAACCCATCTTGAAAGAACTACTTTAGTTCATGTGGATCAACGTTAAAATGTATCGAAAACCATGGCCTTCTATGGCCTCTCTGCCAATTAATTCCTCTTCCTCTATTAACACTTTTATTAACACCTCTGACATTGTTGCCTCTGTTAAAGAAACTCATGTTGAAGCAATATTCCAAACATATTATGAAAAACTCTTAACAATCCATGAATCAATACTCTACCTAAATAAAATCAAAAGGTTGGCTCTATCATTCACCACAGAAGCACATGCAATCCATCCATCAACACCTTAAAACTCAAAAATCAGTTACCATTTGAACAAAGAGTGGTAGGGCTATTGGGAAGATGAGGGGCTTATATCCATATCCAAAATTCCAACACCAGACATCAGCTAGCCTTTTCTTTTGTTATTAATCCTTTCTCTTTTCAAAAAATGAAATTCATAATAATAGAACAGGGAATGTTTTTAATGTATTTGAGAAGGCAGTGGGCATATAATGAGCGAAAAGTGAGATAATGAAAGGGAAAAAGACGATTATTGTTCTATTATATGAAATCGTATCTATTAAAAAAATGTCATCACCATCAACTTCCAAAAATTTTCTCTATTAATAATTCAAATCCAAGACACATCAGTTTTTATAGTACCCATAAAAAAACCCTGGAAATTTAGAGACTATCAAACTTTACAACTTCAATTTCCCCTTCCTTTTATTTTATAGAGATTTTATAAGAGACTGTTAACAGATTCATTCAAAACAATTAAAACCATCCTACATCAAGCGCGTTGATCCAGATTATTTTCAGAATGAAATGAAAGCATAGATATTACAATGAAATACTCATGAAAATTGCCAGGAACAGAGAAATACAACAATACATGATTCCTATTAATGAAAGAATTGTAAATAGGCTGTAAAAATACAGAGTGCAAGACTTGCTAGAATGGTGGCGTCTTTATCTCTGATAAGAGATGTGAGGACTATGCTCATTCGCAAGAAAATGATTACAATGAGGCTATGAAGGTCGTTTTATGATAAACATAAATGCAAAAACCCTAGACATCCAAAAAACTAACCCTAGGAGATGAAATGCCAAAAGTTATGTGGGCCATGTTGGGGTAAGTTAGTACATTAACTTCTCGTGGTCATAAAGTTTGCATACGATCTTCGTTTTAGGTGTGTGATAGCTTTTTGGAAATATATTTTCGAGAACTACACATTATGCTATCAAAGTCTGCCTTTGTCTATAGTTTGATTGTGGCAAGCCAAGAAAACATTGTTTAGAGCCCCAAAATGACCCTTGAAGTACAGAAAGATGTACTGACATGAAAATTTCCAAAATAAGCCAGTTGGAACAGGTGGGTGGCCACCAATACCCACCGGGATGCTATGTAGGGCTTCAGGACAACCCCATAAGTGTAGAACCCACAATTACAAAGAAATGTCCCCATTACAGAGAAATGTGTTGAACTGAAAATTGTCCAGATGAGCCAGTTGGAATATGGAACAGGTGGGTGGCCACCAATATCCACCTGGATCACACACATGGAAAGATGAGAACACAACATAAATCCATCGACCTTTCACTATACAACACTTGTATCACAACCTTCGATACTTGCTTGATAAACAGATTGGGTTCGAAACCTCATATGAGACTGGTGTTCATCTTTTTATTTCGACATCATATAACTTTGAAATCGACCAAACCCCCATGGACAAATAACAGACAATCCATGACTTCATGCAGATAACTTGTCTTCCCCACTGTCGGTTTAATCACTATAACATATATCAAGACCAGAGTTTGAATCTTACGAATTTCCATACACCAGATAAAAGAAATGAAGTATGGGCAAGAAAAGGTGAAACATTCATAAGGGATTTGAAAAAACCATTTAACCATTTATTTCCACAACAAAATTTCCACAAACCTCATATGGTGGCCGCAAGGAAAATGCACCTATCTATTCACAAATAGTTGTAATATAATTTGAAGGAACTGCAAGTCTTCCAAAGATTGGGTAAAGGGTATGACGTTATGCAAGGAAAAAAACAAACTGTTATTTTGTTTCTCAAAGAAAAACGCTTGAATTTTAATCACTAGAGATGAGTGAAACCAAAAATCACTTGCCATAATTATTTTCCAACAGTCATAGAAACAAAAACAACATTCATTCTAGGCACAAAGAAATCACATAATCTAGACAGAAAGGAATTTTGATCACCATTCTCATCTTGAAAAATTTAAATGCCAACAGAAAGGAAACTTGATATAAATGCAATTTGTGCAGCCATGATAACCACATACATCCATTATAAACTTTGGAAAGCAAACACAGTCTGTAAGAAAAACTAAGAGCCAACATCATGATTTTATTCAGAGTGGAGCTACAATTCATGAATGGAGAGGTAAGAGCCAACATACCTGTATGGAGAATGCTCGAAAACCAACAAGCACCACTATTCTTTCCAAGGCCAAGAAAAACGAAGGTAGCACCAGCAAAAGCAACCAACACAAATGAAAACCAAGTGAGGGTGGAAACCTCGAGGTAGGGTTAGAGAGATATGCAGTAATTGCACGTCATTTCTCACATTAATTTTCATCAACTAGAGCCAAGTACAAGCGCACTCAATACATCCAAGGCATAGTCCACTACATTTTCCACATAACATTTCAATCCAAAAATCGAATTTGCCTCATTTCATTAAGCTCATAAGTCTTAAATTCATACTCAACTCTTAGCACCAAAACATGTCATGTCCCACATTCCTTGCTAGTGAAAGATTTCCACCTTATAAAACTTATTAATTGTTCATGATAATAAAAAGTATACCATAAGTGCAATATGCCATAACTATATGTGGCTCATGCTTGGAGTTTGAATCAACAAGTTAAAAAATATGTGTTGCAAGAAAAAACCAAGATGCTTATTAAAACACGCATTTTTCCCTTTTCATTTCTTTTTCAAATTAAATTGCCAACACACGCAACATTCATCCAGAAAGAGGTTTCGAATTTATGGGTTTATTCCCAAACTGTGGAATCAATTTTCCAAGGTAGTCATGAGTGCAATTAATAAAAGTGTCTTTTATCATCAGTCCACAATGGCGTCCCACCTATTTAGTATATATATATATATATATATATATGCATTGCAACCCATTTGCATGTAGAGATTCCATGTTGCATTTTTTGGGCATCAACAAAGATATGTCTTCATGTGTATGTTAGGGTGTGTATTCTGAAGAAATCAGGAACATATATGTCTTAGTTATTCATAATCATTTGATTTGGAGAACTCTTTGTGGATCTTGGTATGAGGTATGTGTAGTTGCAGTCTTGATGAGATATTGAAATTAGTAGCAACAACAAAAGTATCATAAACAATAGCAGCAACAGAAGTATTAGAAACAACAGTAGCAACAATTTATCAGTTACAACGATAGAGGTAGTGACACATTCATCTATATTTATATTTCAGGGTGGTTGGACAGGGAAAGGAAAGAGGGTTGTAGCCTCCTTTCGGTTGGAGCTGGTAAGTTAGGGAGTTGTAGCTTCCTTTAGGTTGCAACCTATAAATAGGGGGTTAAAGCCTCATTCTAATTGTAGGTAGAGAAATAGGAAGTTGGTGCTTACAATGAATCTACTCATTGATAAATAAGAAAAAAATTACGTGTTTTTCTCCCGCATTGAGTTTCCATGTAAAATTATGGTGTACTGTGTTTATGTGATGTTTATGCATTAAATTATGGTGTTGATAATATATTGAATGTTATTGAAAAGTATTAGATTTTTATATTATGATTAAAAGTACTAAGTGTGCTCATATTGATTCTCCCCCCCTCTCAGTATTCCAACAATTGGTATTAGAGCGGGTCCTTTAGGAAGCATCCTAACCATTGGAAGGAGATCATGGAATACACTAAGATTGGAGCACCAATGTTTGACGGTCAGAACTATGCCTTATGGAATAAAATGATGAAAACCTTTTTACAGGAACATGGATTTGATGTTTGGCAATCAATAGTAGATGGGTATACAACACTAGTCACTCCCCCAATCCACAAAGATGGAAAGAAAATCGGTGAAAACAACTCAAAGGCTAAAGGTACCATTCTAAGAAGTCTAGTTGATTCAATATTTTTCAAGGTTATGCATTGTGATAGTGCAAAGGATCTTTGGGTTAAACTCCAAAATATTTATGAAGGAGATGCCAAAGCTCAGGGAGATAAGTTTCAAATTTTCAGAGCCAAGTTTGAACAATTGAAGATGAAGGAAGATGAAGACATTGCATCATACCTTCTACGAGTTGAAGAAATAGTTAACATTATTAAGGTATTGGGAGTAGAAGTTGATGAATTAATGTTTGTTCAAAATGTATTGAGGCCTCTTCCTATGAGATTTGATCCTAAAATATCATCCCTAGAAGAAAGAGAAGATCTCAGTACATTGAGCATGGATGAGCTACATGGAATATTTTCAACTTATGAAATGAGAAAAAAACATGAGAACCTAGTCATGAAGGAAGAAACTTTCAAGGAATCCAAGAAGACAAATAATAAGAACAATCAAAAATCAAAACCAAGTTGCAGTTGTAGTGATGATTTAGATGAAGATGAAGAGATGCCTAACTTTGTAAGGATATCAAAGAAAGGAACCGACAAGTATAAATGTATGCTTCCATTGAAATCTTTTAATTGTGGTGGTATTGGTCATTTTCCTTCTAAATTTCCTCATAATAATACATATAGTGATGAAGAAGAAGCTTCTAAAAGGGAAAAGAAATATCAAAAGAGAAACAAGAGAAGAAAGAAAAAGGAAATTCTTCAAGAAAAGTTTATATTCAAAGGAGGACAGTTCATCATCAAATGAGGAGGATAATTATAGTGGCAGTGATTCAGAAAGGGTACTCGTCATAGTAGTAGAAGATGATTCAGAAGAAGAAGGTGAAGTCGATCTTAGAGAATATATAATCAATGCATTACAAAAAATTAAGAAACTAAGAAATAAAGAAAAACAAGTCACTCAAGGTAGAGTTAAAAATGAAAGAGGGATCTCATAATTCCAACTCTGAAGAAATCGAGCAGATGGTCACGAGTCTAAAATTTCAAATAGAAGAAGGCAAAATAATTGAGGAAATACTTAGAATTCAGTTAGAAGAAAATGAGAAAACGATTGGGATCTTTGAAGCATAAATAGTCTCTTTAAAGAAATGTCTTCAGAAGAAAGATATGCAACAAAAGAACACCAGAAAATTGGATCAAATCATCAACAATCAAAGACCATCCAATGAAATATCTGGACTATGATACAATCAAGTACAAAATGATAAAGGATCGAGCTCCAATACAACAGAACAAGAAGTAGAACAAAGAAGTTATGCATATATTATCATATATTCTATCAAGAAGGGAGAATGCAAGCCCCCAAAGAAGAACATTCCAGAAATAAAGAAGATTGAAGATGATAATTTCAAAAGGAATGCATTGCAAAGAATATCATCTACTCCCACGTATCAAAAGTTTTTTTATGGTCATTTTTTTAATTGTGATAATTTTGGACATAAAGTTGTAAGCTACAGAGTCTATGCCAAGAACCGAAGCAACTATGCAAGGTACTTAAATAATAGTTATTCGAGAAAATCTTATGAAGCAGACAACACAAACCAAAATAGTCTTGGTTTTGTTAACACTAGGAGTTTCTCTTAGACTACTAAAGAGGAAGCCTAATACCCATCAATAGATTCAATAATTTGATAAACGTTTTGTAGAAGTTGAGCTCAAGTGAAAAAAGTATTCAGGGAATTATATCTAAATATCAGCACAAAACCTCCACAAGGTATACACCAGCAAACAAGGCTTGAATAACTTCAGGTCAATTTTTTTGAAACATAAATGAAATATGGAAGACTAAAGAAACATGTAATACATGCATCAGATCACAACAGGCATTTCTGAGACACATATAGCATAAATTTTCATAAAAAGGAACCTCCTAAATAATGAGAAATAAAGATCTGATAGCACTTGCACTGGTAGATAACAACAAATCATTTACTGTAACATTTGAACAAGTAATGGAGATGAATAATTCACCAA
This sequence comes from Picea sitchensis, assembly GCA_010110895.2. Classification (NCBI taxonomy): domain Eukaryota; kingdom Viridiplantae; phylum Streptophyta; class Pinopsida; order Pinales; family Pinaceae; genus Picea; species Picea sitchensis. Next base: position 2,808 of record SNQJ01S0237418.1, on the reverse strand, counting down.
AAATCCACATCAAAACAATATTGAATACATAATATGGTAATAAGAAAAGAGATTGATATTTGATTAACCAAGAATCTTGAATCTGATATATACAATCATGGAAACTTTACACAGTTGGCGGAAAAAAATAGTATAAGTTCCCTTATCTAGAATCACTTGAACCCCTCCCTTATCAAAATCCACTTCCACTTCCATATATACATGAATTATATGGATTTCTTCTAGAAAACACCCTTTACTTGAGGATTGACTGGCCCAATAGGATGCATTGACACCCCTCCCACACTATATTTTACAATTTGTATAACGTCTTTGAGCATTTGTTTAGCTTGAAAAGGGGCATTTGATGCACATGTTTGGGTTGTTTGGTTATTATATGTGGCTTAATTGACATGATTCTTGTGACTTATGGACCCTTGAAGGGCATATTTTTTTGTCTTTGCAGGACCTTTCCCGGTGAACATGTGTTCATGAGGAGATGACTTCTTCGGACCTTCATGGGGCTTTGGAGCCTAGAGATGGATTCAAAAACCCCACATCTAGGGATATCTTGTGATCACCATTTACACAATGAAGAAAGAGGACATTTCCATTAGAGGCACTCTGGCAGGATTAGGAAGAGAGATTCCATCTATCTCACACCAAGATGTTTCCCTTTGGAGGCTGGGATGTCATCCTTATAGCCCATGACATCATTAGGACTTGATTGAGATGATGAGGTAGCTTGGATGTGACACTTGGCACAGTGATGATGATGAGTGGAATTTGGAGGCCTAGCCCCACCTCCTTCCAGTTTGGACATCACCTTAGGAAGCCTAACGTTAGCCTAAAGGGGTATGACGTAAATGCCATAGAAGGGTGATGTAATGCCCTAAAGGGTTACACTAGGCCTCAAAAGTGATACGTTGAGCCTCTAGATGCAAGTCGTTGGGCCTCCAAAGGCCATGTGTCTATATCTCATACTATAGAGTGTCATGTCATGCATATTTCCTCTTCAAACCACATCATCTCTCCTTCGGAACCATCAAGCCCATCAAAACCCTAGCCTCCATATGGCATCAAGGCTAGGAAGGTGATGTCTTGGGCTTCAAAAGGCCAACATCCAAGTGCAAGGGGCTATGATGTCATCACCTAGTGTTGTTCAAGTGCCTCTAAAGGAAATTTCCATCATCTCAAGTGTGCAATGGCTCTGGGTTCCTCTTCCCATCTTGTGGGGCATGGTGTCCATCCTTGGGGTTTTCAACCCCTCATGAAGGTCAAAATGGAAAAATCCTCCATGGAATAGCTTACACTTAGTAAGGCTTGTAAATACAAACAAGTATGCCCAACAAAGGTCCACAAATCACATGCATCATGCCAAGTAAGACACATTTAATAAAAGAACCACCCAAACATGTGCATTAAATCCCCCCTTTTCAAACTAAACAAATGCTCGAAGACCTTATACAATTTTCCAAATTTAAGTATGAGAGGGTTGTCATGGTGCCCAATTGGGTAGATCAACCCCCTAAGTCAAGGATTGTTTCCCAAGAAGACCCTTCCTAAGTCATGTAGTGAAATGATGTGGATGGGAGTGTGACCTTTGGGCTTGGGGTTCTTGACATATCAAGAGCTCATATTGTCTCATTTATGGGTGCCTTTATAGAGGGTGTGATGCATCCTCGTTTGCAATGCAACATTTTTCCAAGCCCTTGATTCTCCATTAATTGGTTATGGTACAAAACGGTGAAGGTGTTATTTGCAATGGAAAGTAAGGAGCACTGTAATGCCACTTGGAGCTAAGAACATATTGAGTGTCGCGTTCTGAGGGAAAGTAAATGACACCGCAAATACATTTCTTCTATAAGTGAGACATTTATTAGTTATACATTTTCATTTTTTAAAGGTCCCTGATTTTTTTTACATGGAAGCATTTCACATTGCTCTCAATACCTTAGGGAGAGCATATAGAAAGATAATTTATGGCTTTTAAATTTTCCATCTACTTGACTATAGACCTTTAGCCCCCTTCTTACCATGATAAGGGTACAAACCCTTCTTGGGGTCAATAAGCCTTAACCCAAAAAATGAGGAAATAAATGGGAAGAAGCATGGAAAGTGGTAAATGGATGGGAATGGTACAATGACCTTTCAAAGACCCCAGGTAGAAACCCTTTTCTTGAGGGTGACCTACTTACAAGGAAACCATGTCAATGGCCAAGGTGAGGAAATGAGGCAAAATGTATAATTTCTAAGAAAATGTTTCATAATCAAGAAAGGACTCTTTGCAACATATGTTGCTTCAATTATTAAAATGACACTTACCACAGGACCAAACTTGTTACCTCATGAAGCAAGATCTGTTATCCTCTATGGACCAAGCTGGTGCAGTGGACGTTGTTGTTGTCAATAGGTGGTGGTGTGTGGTAAGAGGAGGGGCTCAGTCTGCTCAATGTGGAATCAATCTATCATCTGGCTCTCGACACTCCATATATACAACCTGAGAGCCTCGAGACATCAACTCCTTAGTTAACCCTAGCATGGGGTAACAGTCTTAAATGAAAAATATAGTGAATTGTTATCATCTCCAAGGCTAGAGTAATAAAATACAAGCAAAGATGATCAAGGATGTCATTTTCTCTTAAAATAAGATAGATGAAATGCAATTGTGCAATGAAGAAAAATTGTCAAATGTTAAACAATATTGACACCCTCATTACTAGGAAAGATTTCAAGGAAGACCAAAAGGATGATATCAACATTATTAAGGAATAATATGGAATACTTGTCAATATTCATAGAACAAGGAATCTCAAAACCACTCTTCAA
>SNQJ01S0237417.1:0-13751 GCA_010110895.2 Picea sitchensis | reverse complement strand
GGCTGACTCATGGATTGTCTAAGCACATTCATTGCATAGCATGAATCAGGTCTGGTGTTAGCCAGATACATCAATGGTCCAATCAGCTGTGGATCAATCTCGTTTGAATCATCATCATTCATTTTCTTCAAATCCATCACGGTGGTTTGGCATTTTGTCATACTAAACTTCTTTAATATTCTCGCTGTATGTTTTTCTTGACTCAAGAAAAGTCTCATCGGTTCTTTGTCATACTTCTTGTCCCAAGTAGTGTATCATACTCAGATCCTTCATCTCGAAATATGAAGTCAAAGATTACTTGTATCCAACAACAAGACTTTTTGAATAAGTCATCAAAATCAGGCTCTCGTCACCAACATTGTAATAACATAGGTTTGGATCAACAACATTCTTGTTGAAACCCAAACTCATCAAGAATCCATCCATCTTATATAGTTTCCAACTCATGGATGGTAATACGGATGTAAGTGTATCGGGCTTACTGGATCAAGTGTCTCATCATAGACAACTCCCTCTGTTTGTGAGAATCGTCTGGCTATAGATCTTGCTTTGTATTTCTCGATACTTCCATTAGTTGCATGCTTTGATCTTATAAATTCACTTCGAAGTCACTACAGACTTCCTTCTGGTTTCTGAACAATATCTCATACATCATTCATGCCAACTTGCCATAACTGTTCACATGTTGCTTCTTCATGTCAAGAAGGCTTAGAATCAATGATGTGGCTCATGGCTGAAGAGTAGCTTAAAGAAAATCTCTTTTTCTTTCTCAGGATGTCCCTTGAGGGCTTTTATGTTCCTCTGTCTCCTGCAGAGTTTGTTGAGCCTGGGTAGGCCATTTATGCCCTACTGCAATATCTCTGGGCATATCAACTGGATCAGTTGGAATAATGTTTGTCTCCCTCTGAACTGCTGAAGGGGGAGAAGGTATTATCTCTTCCTTCTGTTCATTTTGTTTTGACTCCCTCTGAGTCAAGCAACTCTCTCTGAAGTCTGAAGGATGGAAGTCTTCTTTATTTGTTTGTTAGATCTTTTATGTCTTCTTAGACCAACATAATAATTAATCAAATTAGATTTGGACTTCCGTACCAGGGATAATGGTCCAAGTCTTGAGGGGTCCCGTATTGGGGATAATACTCTTCACTTATTAAGAATGCAATCAACTAAAAAATTAGAGATCAAATGATTTACCTGGGTTTGTAGTCATGTTTAGTTTTTAGTTTGGTTTAGAGAAAGTACTTCTTCTCTCTCTTATCTTCACTCTTTTGAGGTGGATCTCGATCAATGTCAGCGGTGGAAGCATATTGTCTTCCCTTCTTCCAGGCTGGAAAATTTCTTGCATAGTGCCGATATTTGTCACATTTGAAGCACTGAATTTCTGAAACATCTCTTCTTTGATTAGGTCCTGAGGTTAATGAAGATTTCTCATCTCTGAATGTTTGTCTGAAGTTTCTTTTGAATCTTCCTCCTTTCTTTGTATGAAGTGCAAGAGCATGATTTTCATTAGGGGAGTCTTCCACTCCTCTATTTCTAAGTCTAAGTTCTTCTTGAGTACATTTTGTCCACAGAAGATCAAAGGTTGGTAGACTTTCTCTTCCACTGATAGTTTGAAGAAAAGGCTCCCAATGTTTTGGAAGGTTATTGAGAGTGGATAAGACAAGTTCTCTGTCGGACATGATTTCTCCAATGGCTTCTAGCTGTTCTTTAATCTCTGATATCTTCATAAAGAAAATAGCAACTGTATCATCTTTCGTCATCTTGGTACTTTGAAGCTGACTCTTCAAGGTAAGAGCTCTGAGGGTGCTGTCACTTTCAAACATTTCTTTTAATGCTTCATACATTTCATAAGTTGTCTTTAGATTGGCAATACAAGGTAAGAGATGGTCTCTTACTGAGTAGATGATTATTTTTCTTGCCTTGACATCTTCTTCCTTTCTTATATTTTTTTCTTCATCGGTAGTTGTATCTGGTAAAGTTTTTGTTACCACATCCAATAGGTCATCTTCTTCAAGGGTGCCTTGAAGCCTTGACTTCCAGCAGTTGAAGTTGATTGCTCCATCAAGCCTATCTTCTACTAAAGTTTTGTTCTTCATTTGTTTGGATTTCATCTCAAACTCTCGCCAACTGGATTTAGAAAACCTAATGGTTATGTTGGGCTTATGACTGCCAACAATCAACTTTTGAGAGTGTCACAGGACTGCTTGTTGAGTTGAAACGTTTCTTCAAAAAAGCTGTAGAAACCCTAAGGTCAAGATTCTGTAGAAAATTTCGACACCTTAGAAACCCTAGGGCCAAAAACTCAAAATCCTTGGATTTTTACTTTGAAGGTCTCTGGAGATGCGTTGAGAGAGGCCGTATAACTTGGTCCAAGTTTTAGCTTCAACGTCCACTTGTAAAGCGCTAAAAAGGCTAATTAAGTGAGGGCCGTACGGATTTCTACAGAAATCCTAGAGGCCGCACAGAACTGCAGAAGGAGGACGGTTTACCCTTTTAAAATGCTTGTTCAAGGGTTCTTCAAGACCTATGCTCTGATACCATGTTGATTTTTCAATAGACAAGGTTTAAGCATGAAGTTCATTCCATTTTAACATTTTACTTGAACCATAACCAATTACGCTGTAGCAACCAAGATCATAAGAAGAAACACCAAGCACAAGTACACAAGAAGTATCCTAGGAAACCCTTCTCAACAAGGGAAGAAAACCCAGCCAAATCCTTTGCTATATTCTTCAAGAGAAAGACCTTTACCACCAAGAAAACCTAGCACACAAGAGGGTGCTTGCAAACCCTAGAAGACTAGCGCCCAAGAGAGGTGCGCACTTTTCCCAAGAAGATGTACTTGCTGAAATTTCCAAACTCACACAAAAGAAATGATTCCTCAATGGGGAATTTACCTTTACTTATATTAAACTTGACCTGTCAACAAAAGTGTCTATTGGCACAACAGGGCCGACCTCTCTATCTCACAATATAATTAATATTAACCAGATTAATTATCGATTACATTAAGGTGAGGCCGACCTGTACCCTTTACATTACAATTAGGGTTATAGGCAGGTCTGACTCTTGAACAATATAGCAAGGGATCTCATACACCCACTAGTTCTCAGCCACTAGGGGCACATCCATAGGGATGTCCATAACTCTATCTCACTGCATTACATAGGAGAGCCACTCTCACTAGTGCTCAGCCACTAGGATCACGTTCCCCTGTGCTCGTCCACTCAACAGATTTTCTTTCCCACTGCATTACACAGGAGAGTCATCTGGAGTTCATCATCTCAACTCTCTGCTCAGAGGAGGCTAATACATCATCTTCATCTTTGTCTCATGATGATGCACCCAACTCTATGGGAATTCACACGTTCACCTTGTGCTCGGCCACATGCACGTCCAACTCAGCAGATCTCCTTTCTCACTGCGTTACACAGTAGAACCATTCGGAGTTATTCTCAACTCTCTGTAAGGAGGAGGCCATCACTACGTTCCAGTTATGTCTCAGATAGGAACCACACTTCCTTCTCAGGGGCTCTCTCTCAAGTCGACTCAATCAGCATGTATCCTGGAGAATGTCTCACGCAGCTGTAATCATCAACAGGGGGCAGGGTCAAGATGAAGGGGTTCTACCAGGAAGAAGAAGGACGTTGCCTTTGGAGGCACTTTGGTGGACCTACACCCAGGCAGTTGTGCCTTTCCCACCTGAATGTTGGCCTTTGGAGGCCTTGGACGTCACCCATGCATCCCTAGATGTTTCTACATGCAGTGGTTGTCACCTTGGGGGTAATCTTGAGGTTATTTGCACATGTGGGCAGGGTTTTGGCCTTTGGAGGCCCAACGTTTCAATCCTTGAGCCCAACGTTCCATGACAGAGGTCCAATGTCACCCTAGAAGGGTATGACGTCACCCCTAGGAGGGTCTTTACATGCAAATTTATTTTATTTTGTCCAAAATTTAATTTTGTAAGAAACTAGCCAGGTCGACCTGTCTCTTTTGACCTAAAACTTAATTAAGGTCAATTTTTTTTATAAATAAACAAAAAGTGACATTCATTTTGATCAAAACTCACCTCTCACAAGAGGGAGGACTGAAAATTTCCCCTAAAGGGGTTATTGGCTGAAATTACCAAGGCACACTTGCTTGGAGGCTATTTTGGATGCATTTTGGATCATTTCTTGGTGAAATATTGGCAAATCTAGGGTTTTTGTGCTTGATTATTCTTGAAGTAAGTAAATCTGCAATTTCCATTTCATGATAAATGTCTATGGTATGTTTACTTGTTCGTATGTAAGATTATGAAATTGCCTGCCTGAAACCCTAGGAGTAAGAAACATAAGGTGCTTCTTTCTTGCTCTTTATTTTGCTAGTTTTGCTTAAGAAGATCTTGTCTAGACAAGCTTCTAGAACCCTAAAGTGCTAGCACTTTAGAAACTTTGTCTAGTTCTTATTGCATTAAATATTTTTCAAGAGTCTAAGGATAGGAGAAATCATTAGGGCCTAGAAGTGCCTACACCCTAGTTGAACCATCTCTTTGAGGCTTGGTGCTTGAGAACTTAAGGTACCACTTCTCAAGCTTCCACCTTGTTATCTTTTAGACAAGTATAATCATTGTTGTCTCTCCATGTTAATGTGCTGATATAATTGACTCCATAAACCCTAAAGGCACTAGTCTCTTGTCTCTCTTTTGTTGGAAGGTTGATCAAAACAACTGTCAAACTCTCTTCCTTGAAGCTCCTACTAACCTGAACTAACTTGCTAACCTAGTCTAGAAATACTAATAGCTAATTTTCTGCTGTTCTAACCTCTGTTACAACCATTATTTGAAGCCAATATGAGCATGCTAACTGTGTTATAAACTGCCCAGAATTTGTACTAGGCAAGCTATTATCAATTAATGCTAAAGTGTATGTTCAATTGCCTCAACAAAGTACATTTCTGAAGCTTGTTTGTTGCTTTCATCATTATTAATTTGTTGTTGTTGCAGTCACTTTTGACAGCCTGTTAAACTCAATTTTTGATTGATAGATCACCCATAACTTGTACTAGGAAAGCTATAACCAACAAGTGTTGAAATAGTTGTTTAATTGCCTAACTTAAGTATTTTTTTGGAGTGGTTTTGTTGCTGTCATCATTATTTATTTTGCCGTTGTTACAAGTGGTATGACAACCCATTGAAGTCACTTATTGACTTGTTTTAATCTTGAAATTGTAAGTGACAAAGTACTATCAAATTGCAAAGTCTTTATATCATTTTTGTCATCATAACTTGCAATTTCCGGATACATTGTTGCTACTATAATTTTATCTTTGTTTTATATAACTTGTTTTAGTAGCACATAATTCATCTAAGAAGTCATTGATCATAATTATTGAAATCATTTTTATTGCTAACGTTTGATATTTCATTGGTAAAGGGCAGGTACCATTCATTTCCATTTACCCCCTTGAACTTTACCAAGTGACTTCTTTCCTTGAGTGACCTAGAGAGAGGGGTGGGTTTTACCTGATATTTTACCCTTCATCAACCAACTAGGTCCAGGGACGTCTCCCTTGGAGTGAGGTTTTCTCCTCCTCCTAAAGAGAAAGAGGTACCCTGTTGGGGTGACAGTGACAGGGCCACCTCCATGTTATGCCAATCTAGGGCTACCTCATGTTATCGCACAATTTGTACTTTCCCAAAGCCTAAAGGCAACTCTGAGGAAACCAGGAGCACAAGAAAAAGATTTGGCAACAAGAAGATAGACCTGCAGGAATTTTTTTTCCAAGTTTGGTGCTACGGGATCGGGGTTAATAAAAAAAAAGGAAAATAAATTGTACAGTCGTCGTCGTACAGCTGTTCGACTATGCCGAGTGTTGGACGTTGCAGAGTGGTAGCAAGCTCACGGGTAGAAGATTCTGCATCCAAGGTGGACAGTCCGAGTGTGGGTTGTTGAAGCTGTTGTAGGGGTCGCTCAGGTCGAAATTCCAAGACCTGACATATTTGTTGTTGCAACCGCAAAGTAAATAATGGTTGAGTGGAGGCTGCTAGAACCACACGGACGTGTAATAGAAAACAAAGAAACATTTGACTGAGTGTGTTGATCGGCCAACAGAGAAAGGTTGCCGAGGAGGATCCGCTGAGCAAGACATTAATATGGAAAAAAGGATAACTTCCAAGCAGCATGGAGCCACCGACTGGTTGAGGACGTGTGTTCTAACGATCCAGCGATAGATTGAAGGAAGCGACGGACAGTTGTTGAAGCCGCTAGTGGTGACAACAGGTTGGATCTTGGAGCAGGGGCGGTAGAGACTGTGGAAGCTGGGAAAGCCAGCCGCGGACAACACGAGAAAGAAATCGTCGTGAGGTAGGACAGTGCACGGGTGAGAGCTAGAGCCGCTGGGAAAAGCAGCCAACAACAGAAAGGATTAGCAACGGGCGAGAGCTAAAGGTGGACGTGGAGGTAAGGTCGATAGCAAAAGCTGCCAACCTGTAGCAGCAACCGCCAGTTCGCGGGCTGTGAAATTGTAAAAGCGCTGAGATCTGTGTTGGAGGGACGTAGACTGAGGTAGTAGTTGAGCTGAGAAGGCTGGTAGTCGTCGGAATCTGCAGACAGCCTCACGTGAAGGATAGGAACCGCCGAAGTAAGCTGCCAATAAGTGAAGGTTGCAGAGGGGTGACGGGTTAGAGAATCCACCTGAGCTAGGAGGCGAGGAGCTTTGGGCAGTCGCATGGGTGAACAGAGCAGCCTAGCCACAAGGAGCTAAGAGACACGAGTGGCACCAGAGCCAGTAGCTGTCAGACTAGGTCGTCACTGCTATAACAGTCGATTGGGTCAAGCTTGTAGCCGTCGAGAGCCAACTGCCAATTTAGCAGGACAGTGGGCCACTGTTAAGTGACGGCCAGTAACAGGAGGGTGCAACGTAGAAAAAGCAGCAGCCGCTGGTTGAGCCAAACAGGAAAGATGAGAGTCGAGAGGGCATCTGGGAAGCCCGTAGACGTTCGGGAAACACCCAAGCAACGGACAAACTACCAAGAATTTTTTCGGACAACGTGTAGAAATGTTGGGAAGTAGGCTGAGATAGTCGAGCAGTGCCTAGAAAAGCTCCGGGCAACCTAGAAAAGGACCCGAGGAACAACGAGAGACTGCGGGCAACGTTGGGCAAGGGTCCAGGAAGTAGGACCGAGTAGTTGGTTCAGAAGGCCAAATTTGAGAAGGTTGCCAAGATGGCAGCATTGGATCATCTCGCCATATAACAAGAATGAGGTCGATGTTCCTTAGTGTTTTAGAGATGGGCTCAAACTAGCATGCAAGCAGTGAGGTTGACACCATGCATGTAGTGAAGGGGGTTGGATGGGTCAAATTCCAGTTAGAGTCAGGTAGTTCTCTGGAGGTGGCAGGAGTGATATATGTCCCAGTGCTAAAGTTTCTCTCAATATCAGCCATGGAGTACATGGGGTATGCAGTTATGTCCGAGGATGGACAAGTATTCATACAATCAGAGGGAGAAGATACCCAAGATGCAACAACGAGGCTTGGCATCAGGGAGGGTATGATGTACAGGGTGTTGGGACAACCTATAGTGGGGTCCAAGGGGATCTTGAATCGCATATCAAATCAGACTGCAGCAGAGGTTGCAGGGGGGTCTTCTAGTTTNGATCTAATGGGGTCAGAGATTGATCCAGGAGGAGTTTCTTCCAGAAGTACCTTCCTCGCTAAGACGAAGTGTTAGCTTTTGGGGTAGCTCGAACAAGTACTTTCGCATGGGCAGTGACTGGCATGTCCTTGCTCTCACCATTGGTTTTCTTAAACTTATCCACAATAATCCTCTCAATTTCAAACTCCCTGTTGTTGTCTACGACATTGGACTCAAAATCCTCTTCAACTCATGGGATTTCTTACTGGGGCCGAAGCAATGTCATGCTTAAGAGATTTTACATGACATTTATTATAGGACTATTATTATTGTTATCGCACAATTTGTAGTTAGGGCAAAGCGCAACCCAAACAACAAATGTGTGACACAACTGGAGACACCTATCATTGTCACCTCAAGAGCTATCCTCCTCATTTTAGTGATGGAAAATTCCAACACAAGGGAGGCTTCCCAAGTGACCCTAGGGGGATTGCAAGGGAGAGGCCAAGAGTTGAAGGAACCAGCCCTATAGGTCATGATTAAAATATCTTGAGGATAGATGGAGGATGAGTATAAGTCAAGGAAAAGGCTGTCAATGGATAGTACCTACAAAAAAAATGTTAGATAATCCAAACCAAGATAATATATGATGAAATAGGCCCCAAGACAAGAGGGAAATCAGCAAGAAACCCTGCTGTCCCAAAATTGCAGCATATACCAATGATATATCAACTACAATAGAATTATAACAGCTGCAAATAAGACTATCAAAATCAACATATGATATTGGACAAGAAAGCTTGCAATTAGTAAACAATTTTCCAATGCTTAAACTAACATTTTGATGTCAGAAGAGAGTCGTAAAAGAGTGTTGTCATCAAATAATTATGACATCCCTATGGATGTATCAAACTTTTACTACAACAACAAATTCTAACCACTAAAATCAACAAGTAAACCACCCAAACAATATCCCTTTAGCAGTTCATTAATTGTCAGGTTAAAAGCAAGCAATTTTCAGAGTTAGAAAAGTACATAAATTGTATGAGAAAGAGTATTTTTTGTAGCCCTAATAGCCGTAGCTTAATGTTTATAACATCATACTAACCACTTGACAAAACAAGATGCCCTTGATGTAGAAGAGAGTTTAAAGCATGTAGAATTCAAATCTAACTTGATCAATTTCAATCCCTCAATTTTCACGTTTATCAATGCAACAATTACAATCACCAATGCAAAGATTAGTGCCTTGTTAGTGGGTGAATGGAGTCTCTTTTTTGAAGACTAGGTTAAGCAATATAGAAGAGAAGATGATTTATTGAAAGTTAAACCCTTATAAAACTCAAGAAACCTATCTCCTTCCAAATCGTTTAGCCTAAAATTCAAGATGGACTAGGGTTTAAGAATCTTCTAGGGGTGTAAACCCTCTTATTCCCTAGAGAAATAAACCCTAGAAAAGCCTTACAACAAGGGTGTAAACCCTCTTACTCCTTGTTGCAACCCTTATAGTCTTTCTATAGCAAGGAAGAACAAATTTTGGTGGAGGATGTAGGCCCTTTTACTCCTAGGATTTTAAGATAATTTTCTTGAACTTAAACATGCAAGATGACAATAAATTGCAGAAATTACTCACCAAATCCAAGAGATAACATGCAAGAAAACACTTAATACCAAAAATCATCCAACGATTTTCTAAATAAAACCATCCAAGAGAAGTTGTAACTTGTGAGTCTTTAATGCTCCAATAAACAAGTATTACATCCATTTACACAATAAAAAGAGAGGCCAAAATTCTCCAAGAGGGTCGAAATTGCAATCCAAAGAGTAATATTATCAAGTGATGAGTTATGTCCAAGTGAAAAATGACTTGCCTCTATTTATAGAGGAAAACCCAAGTCATAGTTTGTCCACATTACAATTAAATCCATAATTTTAGGCTAAAACCAAAATTACAATGCTTAATCAACAAATTGTTTTGCTCTTTTTTCCCACATAGGCTACAAAATGACCAAAAATAATAAAATGATGGCATGTAAGCTCATAAAGCTCCTCCCCAAGGTGGCACGTGTGGAAGTAGGCCTCCAAAGGCTAGGATGTCAAGCTAAGAAGGTGCTACGTCATCCAGAAATCAAGCTATAATGTGGGTTTTCAAGCCCACAACACCACCAAGTGCACCAAATGTGTCAAACGTCCCCTCAAAAGTGTGACGTCATGCTATCCAAGAGGAACATTTGGGCATAGGAGGGTCATCCTATTCTCTACATGTTCGCGAGCCTCATTCATGTGCTAGAGACATCATCCAAGGCACAATGTTCATCATCCTAGGCCTCCAATGTGTGGGGTGAAAGATCCAACTAGTGGGCTTTCATGCCCCTATGAAGGTCCAAGTGGCTTAGTCCCTTCACAAATGACTTTCACCGGACAAGGTCCTGCAAAGACAAGCAAATACACCCTCCAAGGGTCCACAAGTCATATGAATCATGCCAAGTAAGCCACATTTAATAAAAGAACCACCCAAACAAGTGCATTAAGTCCCCCCTTTTCAAATTAAACAAATGCTCAAAGATCTTATAAACTTTGCCAAATTTAGATATGGGAGGGGTGTCATGGTGCCCTATTGGATAGGCCAATCCCCAAGTCAAGTAATGTTTCCCGAGAAGACCCTCTCTAGACCATGTAATGAATATGAGGTGGATTGGGGGTAACACTCTTGGGCATGGGGTTCTTGACATATCAAAGGCTCATATTGTCTCATTTATGGGTGGCTTTGTGGAGGGTGTGCTGCATCTGTTCGTTTGCAATGCAACATTTTTGGAAAAACCCTTTATTCTCCTTTCATTTTTTTTTCATGGTCCGAACATTGAGTGCAATATGCGATGGAAGAAAAAAGAGCACCGCAATGCCACTTAAAGTTAGAACACATTGAGTGCCATATGCACTGGAAATTAAAGGACACCACAATGCATTCCCCCATCAAGCAAGACATTTTTATTTATTTTATTTTTAAAGGTCCTTCATTTTTATGTAGAAGCGTTTCATGGATCTCAGGAACTTAGGACGAGCATCTAAAATGATAAATTATGGCTTTTGACTTTTACAGTGCTAGCTACAACACCTCTGTGCCTTCAACCCCTTCTTCCCATGAAATAAGGGTACACACCCTTCTTGGGGTCAATGAACCCAAAAACCCAAAAGTTTAGGAAATATAGGAGAAGAAGTATGGAAAGTGGTAAGTATGAGTGGGAATGGTATGGAGACCCTTCAAGGAGACCCCCCAGTAGCAACCCTATTCCCAAGGGTGACCAACTTACTAGGATACTGTGTCAAGCACCAAGGTGAAATAAGGCAAAAGTTATATTTTCCAAGAAAACATTCCATAATCAGGAAATGTATCTTTGCAACAAGCTCAAATGCTTCAATTATTAAAGTGACACTTACCATGAGACTAGACTTGTTACCTCATGGAGCAATACCTACTGTCCTTTCTGGGCCAGGCTGGTGTGGCAGATGTTGCTATGCTGCTGACGATGAATGGTGATGTGTGATGGAGAGGAGGGTCTCTGTCTTCTCAATGTGGGCTCAACTGGTCATCTGACTCTCGACACTCCATGTCTACTATTAGCAGGCCTCTAGAAATCATCTCCTTAGTTACCCCTAGGCGGGGGGTAACATTTGGCTCCTACCTGGGGACATGTGCTCGCCGTAGAGTGCATGACAACCTCAACATCTCCTGGTATGACATGTTCCTACACATACTGATACTGATTATTTTTGGAACGAAATGAAAGCAGAGATATTACAATGAAATACTCATGAAAATTGCCAGAAACAGAGAAATACAACAATACTTGATTCTATTAATGAAAGAATTGTAAAGAGACTGTAAAAATATAGAGTGCAAGACTCACTAGAATGGTGGTAGCTTTATCTTGGAGAAGAGATGTGACAACTATGCTCATTCGCAAGAAGATGATTACAATGAGGCTCTGAAGGCCTTTTTATGATAAATATGAATGCCAAAACCCTGGACATCCAAAAACCTAACCCTAGGAGATGAAACGTCAAAATGCATGTGGGTCCCGTTTGGGTAAGTTAGTACATTAACTTCCCGGGGTCGTAACTTTTGCATACGATCTTTGTTTTAGGCACGTGATAGCCCGTTGGAAAGGTCTTTTCGAGAACTACACATTATGCCATCAAACTCGACTCCATATACAGTTTGACTATGGCATGCCAAAAAAACATTGTTTAGGGCCCCAAAACAGCGCTGGAAGTACAAAAAGATGTGCTGACATGAAAACTTCCAAAAAATAAAATTTCAAACCCCAACCTAATTTCAATCTCGCTGATTTTTCAACCAATGTTTAATGCCCAAATCCAGATTTATGACGGACAATTAAACTCAGTAGAAAATAAATTTCAGAACTAAAACATGAGGATTTTGAATATCGTTTTTAACGCAGAAATAAAATATATTAGCAACACATAAAAACTCAGAAAAATAACATAGTTATTTCTGGTCTAACAACGACCCTGGAAAAACCCGCAAGGGGAAAACCAGTGAGAGAGGGAGTTTTTATTATTTGAGAGCTTCAGAGAAATTCTGTTACAGCATATTCATCTTCAGAAATTTAATGACAAACTAATCACGATAACCGTGCCAAGTCTTCACGCAGGAAATGAGCAAAACTCCTCAAAATCCTTTCTATAATTTTCTGCAACAAAGTACAGGTCTGCTCCTTGTTTTCTATGCCTCCAAATGGTTGTACGAATGCCTCAAAATTCGTGCCAACAACAACAACAAAATTTTGGGTGTATTAATGGCTGTATAGCCTCCTAGAAAACGGTGCCAAACTTTCTAGAAAACACACAGAGCAACCCACCTCGATTTCTGTGCAATAAAGAGACTGTACGAACTATAAAAATCCGTACTATACGGCCTGTGTACAGTGGTTGTATATTCCTCGAAATCTGTGCCCAAAATTGAACCGTACGAACTGTGTAAATCCGTACTATACGACCAATATTTAATGCTACTCTCCTTTCTCGATTTATGTGCCAACAAGAGACTGTACGGACCCCGAAATCCATACTGTACGACCTCATGTGTATGCTGAACCTCTTGCCTCATTTTTCGTGCTAGTTTCCTGCCTTGGAATGCCTGCCCTAGCTTTTCATAAATGGCCTCTTCCTCAAGCTCGAAAATGCTCTTTTGCTCTCTCTCAAAATGTCTCAACAACCCACAATGGGTGCGCCCTCCTTACCCTAATTGACCTCATGGGGGAAGGTGAAGAGTCTCTTCATCCAACGGTAGAGATTAGATGAGATCAACGGTGGAAATAAAATCACTTTATCCACCCACTTTTCCTAAGTCTCAAAAAGTCACCTTTTAATTTGCATCTCACAAATTAAATTACTAGGGTCCACATTAGGCTTTTTCTCACCCCTTAGGCACCTAGGTGATGAGAAACACTTGCCTAAGTACTTTTTAATTTAATTTTAACACTCCCTCTTACCGAGGAAAGTGTTACTCACCACTCCAAGCTTGTCCCTGAAAAATACAAACTTGCCTTTGCCCAATGCTTTGGTAAGTATGTCTGCAACTTGCTCCTCTGTAGATATGTACTGTAGCTCCACAACTCCTCTCTAAACATAGTCACGGATGAAGTGATAACGAATCTCGATATGCTTAGACCTGTCATGAAAAACTGGATTCTCCGAGAGTTTAATGCAACTCTGATTATCACAGTAAATCACGGTAGGCCTCAACTACACACCAAACAATCCCACCAGCAACTTGCGAAGCCAAAGGGCCTCACAACTGGCCTGACTGGCTGCCATATACTCAGCCTCTGCAGAACTCAATGCCACTGACTTTTGCTTCCGACTGAACCATGACACAACTGTTGAGCCCAATCTGAAACAACACCCTGAAGTACTCTTTCTGTCACTGACACATCCTGGCCAATCTGAATCTGTATAGCCAACCAGACAAACTCTATCTCCTCTCTGATAGTCTGGACCATAGTCTACCGTACCGCAAAGATACATGAGCACATGTTTTTGCTGCCACCCAGTGCACTCTTCTAGGCTCCACCATGAACTGACTGAGAGTGTTGACAACAAAACAAATATCTGGC
>SNQJ01S0237416.1:0-13956 GCA_010110895.2 Picea sitchensis | reverse complement strand
CACCAGGCGCAACCCCCCCCCTCCATGTGACCACTACCTGTGACCACAATCCTAACTAAAATGTGCTTCGTGACTCTTGTCATTAGGTATTCACATTTGAGCCAACCTTGACTCACCCGACTCCCAAACTCCCAAACTAAGAGTCTAGCCTTGCGTTATCTCCATTCCTTAACCTCCATCCATATGACCCCTCATTATGACTCAGGGCCCAACCCTCAAGCACTTTGGGACTTCATGTATCACGAAGTTGGAAATTAATCCATATAATTTCTTCAAAATCCAAAAATACGAACTCCCGATGTCAGATCAATGGTCCACAATATCCCGCGACCCAGTGACTTAGATAGACTCTTCGTGAATTGAAAATTCATGTTTATTTAAGATGGAGGGTCTCTCACCTTCCTTCTCCTAATCCCCAATATATCCTTGGACAATCAATGCTCCAAGTCCTCTCTTCAATCAACGACTGCAATCAAATTGCGAACTCGGATTCACGAGTTCTCACGATTCCTATCTTTGACTTACCGAGTTGCGAGTTAGTGAAATATTGATCTCTCACCACGTGTCCCTTCACGGAATATGTCTAGGATTGTTGCGGCTCCTAGCTCCTGGGTATTTGCTTATAATCCTTACAAATATTTCGAGGTATGAATCCTCGAACTCCCGGATCTGCTACCACCTGTCCCATGACAATGGGCAGTTCCGATTAACTTCAAAAATTCGGTACTTCGTGAAATTCCACTCTCCTGTGCACTTTCAAAGGATTAGACCTCGTGCACTTTCCTCTAGATATCATGTATATGGTCCTCCTTGCATATATCCGATGAACGATATCCTTCCTCTTCCTGTGCGTGAACTCCGATTTCAAAGATACAATGGTTGAGGTTACTTCGCAACTTCGGGTTTCAGAGGTTTTGTTCACACCAACCCATGACCTTCCCGATACATGAACTCATAACTCGTGGATATGAGGGATATAAGGGGTTGACTCCCACGTTCTTTCCCATATCCAATGGCCATGAAAACCCTTGGCTCCTTCAGGATGAATCTCATCTGTATGTCCTTCGGACAAGGAAAACCTTTCCCTTTCGATATTTTCCTATCACTATTTTTCTGAGTTCTCACCCCAAAAGGGTTAGGGACTTGGGTATGGAAATTCACACGGCACAGCGTTAGGGGAGAGTATTCTCTTCATACCGATGGTTTCAGGTCTACACGATATTTCCTATCTCGACCATTTTATGACTTATACCCGGGAAGCCCTCCGGAGTGAAACTGGGCATACAATTTATCAGTGGGAAGTATGAGTTCCCAAGGATATGGAAGCATACGCATAACATAGTCATTTCACACATAGATGTTCATACATCCATATATATATATATATAGATATGTAAAAACCGAGAAATCCTTCATCATTCTAACTCAACAATTAAGGTCGAGAGAAGACTTATCAGAATCAGACAATGTGAAGAGACTAATGGAAGGGGTTCCTATTTCCACCAAGACGTAAGCTTAATCACTCCAAACGGATTTACCACTAGATACCCCCGATCTAGACCATGATTCTCTGCAACACCAACTTTTATTCTCTCTTAGCCACAATAGGGACAGAGGTTACTCTCCTCTTCCCACAGGGTCCTAGCAATGGTTTATACGATACCAAGCAAGGAGGACTAGCCTCACTTATCATCTTGTATCATAACCTTATCTGCTATTTCTTGTTTCCAAAATGCTTGGTTTTTCCAGTATTCCTTGAACCCCTGAGATTTGTTTCCCATCTCTGCACTCTCTGCAAGCATGTTCTTCCCTCTGCCTACCACACCTTCCCTTCTCGCCTCTTTCATCAGGGTTGTGTGTGGCCTGAATTCCTAGTCAGTGGTCAAGTATGGAAGCCTTATGAATGAGTGTTTACACACCCCATCCCTCATTATCTCTTGAGGAGGTCTTCCCACCCACCAACCTGACTGTAATTCATTTCTGGGTTAGAGGACAGTTCTGGTCCTGAGAAATTAAATTCAGTAATGTATTGGTTTGGTGAATTTTAACACAACACTTGTCCATTTTCTTAGTAAATAATTAGGTTCACATTCATCTACCTTTCAAATAGAGGTCCATCAAATCAATATTCACACATATAAAGTTTTCCATAGTCTTTTGGCCATGTATAGTTATATTTACAAACTGGGGGAAACATGGTGTTACAATTCCCTCCCCCTCAAAGGAGCATCATACTCGATGTTTTATTTATTAACATGTTCTGTATGTATAGAAGTGAACAAAAATGGGTATGCCTATCTCATGGCATCCTCGATTTCCCATGTGGCCTCATCTGGGCCAAAGTATTTCCACTGCACTTGACCTATGCAATGGTTCAGTTCCTGAGTGGGGTTTCCTCTCTGTCTAGTATGCATTGAGGTTCTGGCAGGAATTCTCCCTTTGGGTCCACCTGGATCACAGACCAGTCAATTATATGATTAGAATCATGTACATATTTCTTTAGCAATGAAACATGGAAAACATTATGTGATTTTACTGTGGGAGGAAGTGCTAGCCTATAGGCTACAGGTCCCACTCTATCTAGAACTTCAAAAGGTCCACAATACCGAGGTGCCAACTTGGCACAAGATCCCATCCTCAGGGAACTCTTCCTAGGCCTAACTCTGAGATAGGCGTGATCTCTTTTCTTGAATTCTCTGGGGGTTCTCTTTCTGTCGGCATAAATTTTCTGTCTATTCTGAGCAATTTTTATATTTTTCTTTATCTAAATCACTTGTTGTTCCATTTATTTCAACAAGTCGGGTCCAATCATGGTTTTATTCATGGGATTACTCCAACTGACTAGAGTGTTGAACAACCTACCATAGAGGGCTTCGAAAGGGCTCATCTTTAGTGATTCTTGGTATCCGTTGTTGAAGACAAATTCCATCAGTGGTAGGTAATCTTCCCACTTTTTAGGTTGATGCATTACATGCATCCTTAGCATGTCTTATAGTATTTGGTTCACTCTTTCCATCCGTCCATCAGTTTGAGGATGATAGGCTATGCTAAACAATAATTTGGTCTCCAGGCCAACCATCAAGGATTTCCAAAAGTTTGAAATAAATTTTGTGTCTCTGTCAGTCACGATCTGCTTAGGCATTCCATGTAGTCTGAATATCTCCTTCATGAATATGTTGGCAATATCTATTTCCTTGCAAGTCGATTTGACAGGAATAAAATGAGTGGACTTGCTCAATTTCTCCACTACTACCATGATGGCGTCATTCTGCCTGGCTGATGTTGGTAATCCGATGATGAAATCCATGGATATGGTCTCCCATTTCCATTCTGGGATTGGTAGAGGTTGTAATAATCCTACTGGGTGACGGTGTTCTTCTTTAACTTGGTGGCACTCTGGACATTTAGCTAAATACTTAGCTATGCCTTTCTTCAATCCATGCCAATATAATTGTTTCCTAGTGGCCTTAACCATCTTCTGATAGCTTGGATGGTCGGTGTATGTTCTCTTGTGCGATTCGTCCATTATGAACCTCTTCAAGACATCACAACTTGGAATATATATCATGTTTCGGTAAGTTAGCAGACCTCCATATAGCATTTGGTAGCCTTCATACTTTAGCACTGCGGGTTCTTGCTGGAGGTACGAGGTCACAGTCTGGAAGAATGCGTCTGTTTCTTGTGCATCCCTGACCCTTTCCCTGACATTCATCTCGCAAGTTCCCACCGCTATCAGGTGAATTGTTTTCATACTTCTGTTAAGGGCATCGACCACCTTATTTTCCTTTCCTATGATATGTTTGATTTCGAAATCAAACTCGCTAAAGAGGGCCATCCATCTAGCTTGTCTAGCATTGCGTTTTGGTTGGTCAAACAGGTGCTGCAATCCACAGTGGTCTGTCATAAGTACAAATTTCCTACCTAGGAGGTAATGCCTCCACATTTTCAAAGCATGCACTATGGTAGCCAAATCTAGATCATGGGTCACATAGTTGACTTCATGTTCATTCAATTTTTGAGATTCATAGAAAACTACACTTTCTTCTTGCATAAGGACTCCTCTAAGTCCTTCCTTGCAGGAATCTGTGTACACGAGGAAGTCCTTATCGGGATCGATGATCTTCAACACAAGCACATGGGTCAGAAGGTGTTTTAGTGACTAAAAAATTTCTTCACATTTCGGTATCCAAATGAATTTAACCCCCTTCCTCTGGAGGGCAGTGATTCGACAACCAATCTTGGAAAACCCTTTTATAAACCTTCTATATTATCCTATCTTTGACTTACCGAGTTGCGAGTCATCGAAATATCGATCTCTTGCTATGTGTCCCTTCACGGTAGATGGCTAGGATTGTTGTGGCTCCCAGCTCCCCGGGTATTCGCCTCTGCTCCTTACAAATATTCCAAGGTATGAATCCTCGAACTCCTAGATCTGCTACCACCTATCCTCTAATGATGGGCGGTTCCGATTAAATTCAAAAATTAGGTACTTTGTGAAAATCCACTCTCCTGTGCACTTTCAAAGGGTTAGACCTTGTGCACTTTCCTCTAGATCTCACATCTATGGTCCTCCACGCATATATCCGATGAACGAGATCTATCCTTTCCCTGTGCGTGAACTCCAATTTCAAAGATACAATGGTTGAGGTTACTTCGCGACTTTGGGTTTCAGAGGTTTTGTTCGCACCAACCCATGACCTTCCCAATACGCAAACTCAGAACTCATGGATCTGAGGGCTAGAAGGGGTTAACTCCTGTGCTCTTTCCATAGCCAACAACCATGACAACCCTTGTCTCCTTCAAGACGAATCTCATATGTCTGTCCTTCGGACAAGGAAAACCTTTCCCTTTTGGTATTTTCCTATCACTATTTTTCTGAGTTCTCACCCCAAACGGGTTAGGGACTTGGTTCTAGAAATTCACATGGAATGGGGTCAGGGGAGAGTATTCTCTTCATAATGATGGTTTCAGGTCTACACGATATTTCCTATCTCGACCATTTTACAACTTATGCCCGGGAAGCCCTCCAGAGTGAAAATGGGCATACAATTTATCAGTGGGAAGTATGAGTTCCCAAGGAGATGGAAGCATATGCATAACATAGTCATTTCACACATATATGGTCATACATGCATATATATATGTGTGTGTGTGTGTCTGTGTGTGTGTAAAAACCGAGAAATCATTCATCATTCTAACTCAATAATTAAGGTTGAGAAAAGACTTATCAGAATCAGACAATGTGAAGTGACTACTGGAAGGGGTTCCTGTTTCCACCAAGCTGTAATCTTAATCACTCCAAACATATTTAGCACTAGCCACCCCCGAGCTAGACCATGATTCTTTGCAACACAAACTTTTATTCTCTCTTAGACACAATAGGGACAGAGGTTACTCTCCTCTTCCTGCAGGATCCTAACAATGGTTTATACGATACCAAGCAAGGAGGACTAGCCTCTCTTATCATCTTGTATCATAACCTTCTCTGCTATTTCATGTTTCCAAAATGTTTATTTTTTCCATTCTTCCTTGAATCCCCGAGATTCACTTCCTGCCTCTGCACTCTTTGCAAGCATGTTCTTCCCTCTACCCACCACACCTTCCCTTCTTGCCTCTTTCATCAGGGTTGCATGTGGCCTGAATTCTCAGCCAGTGGTCAAGTGATGCAGGAGCATCATGCAAATCCCAAAGCGTGCGACTAAGACAAAGAAATAGTTGGATGCGCAGAGGAAAAAAAGAGCATGTTTTCATAAAGACCTGTTTTGAATTTTGAAACAAAGTCATTAATGCAATAGTTAAGAGGAATGTACTCACATTTATACTTTGGAGATTGTAAACAAACCTGGGGAAATCCTCCCATCTGTCTTTTGTATTAAGGCATTTAAGCTAGTTAATGAAAGTAGGTAGGTTTGAATTAATAAGATTAGAAAGTTTAGAGAGTAGGAGGGAAAATAGATATAAACACCCTCATTCTTGTATCATTGTAACATTATCATTAACACATTAGCGTAGAGAATAAAAGAGAGAGAGTTTTAGAGAAGAAGTCCATGTACATGAGCTTTGAATCAATATATGAAGCTTTGAATCAGATTTCATGGTGGTATGGTGTTTTCTTTCTTTACATGGTGAATGGTATGCTTACAGTTGTTTATTCTCTTTGGTTATGCATTTTCTTGAATTCTGTGTGTATGTATGATTTCATGTTGAATGTTTGAATTCTGAGAGAGAGAGAATGAGTTTCAATTGTTTCTCATCTTGAGTGAGAAAAGTTCCCACAAGCAGTGCATTGACGAAGGTTTCAATTTTATCTTTGAAATCTCAGGAGGGATACTGTTGTTCTCATTTCAAGAGAAGTGCAAGTGAGTCATAGAATTCGTGCAAGGTGTGCGCAGGCTAGTCGAAATCTTAGGACTTATCAACTAAGGGAAGTGTTTTGAGGACTGTTGTTGTAGAGAGTGCACAGAGTCAAGAGGTCGAATACCCAGAAGTATTCGAAAGGTTTCCGCAAGGAGTGCGTGCAGGAGCTATTTCGAGGCTTTAAGTTGTTGGAGAAAGCTCAGGAGAGTTAACACCTTTGAACATTTCAAAGGAGGACGAAGTTTGAACTACTTCAAAGGGAGACGAGGGTCGAAGTCATCCAACAGAAGTTAAGTTCTCATAGAACAACACTGGTTCATTTCACGGAAGTTGTCCAGGAGCAACGAGCGGTCATAATTCTCTGTGGAGAATTCACAAAACCGTGAGGAGCAACGAGCGGTCGAAATTCTCTGTGGAGAATTCACAAAACCGTGAGGACTATGGGATTCTAGTGAATCCGCAAGAAGGATAAGTGTTGGATGAATCCATCCTTTGGGAGGTAAGAATCAACGTGGACCGTTGATCATAATTTGCACAAGCCGTCATATCATTTCTTCATTTTGAGGATCGTAACGACCAGGAGTTGAGCGCAGTGGAACGAAAGTCCCGAAGTTGCGAGTTGCGATAGGAATTGGCATGGAATTCAAGATTTCGACACTTCAAGAGCTTGGGGTTTGAGAGGAGTCAGTTTCAACTACCAGAGTCACGAAGTGGCGACATCCGAGAGCTAATGTGAATGTGTGGCACATCTATCAGGTGGGGACCACAAGGGTGACAGGTGGCGTGTCTTTGTAAATCGACAGAGTCAAACCTTGTTGACTATTTCAGGGTTTGGAGGTTGAAGGACTGGGAACCTTACATCTAGGTTCGTGAAGTCGTGAAGTTTGAAACCCTGATGAAGTGAGAATCCCATTGGGAAGCCAACCTTTGCTGAGTGCATCGGAGTTTGGCAATTTGGGTTTCGAAAGTTGTAGATATAGGAACCCTCAACAACAGGGATCGTGAAATCGCGAAACCTGAAGCCCCAGTTTAGTAAAGGGCACGACTCTATTGTGATTAAGGAGATTTGGGTTGGCGCCTGGTGTTTGTTCACGCAGGCCCAATTCATAAGGACCTGTGGATACACTACGAGTGTATGGGATCTTCCCTGAGGGGAAATCAAAGAGTAAATTAGACTCAAGGGAAGATTAGAACGATCCTATGTGGACCTTGGACCTGAGGGTTTAGGGGTCTGCGACAAGTTTGGCATCAGAGCCTAGAAAAGTTCTTTTCTTTCTGTAGTAGAGAAAAGAGGAACATTTCTTAGCCATGTCGCTGAGAAGAAGAGATAGACCAATGCTTGATCCAGCAGTGGAAAGGGAAATGCACAAATTACGTGCCAGGCTTGATGCCATGGAGACAACACAGAGGCGCACAGTCGACACTGGGGATATCAGTGAGGCTGACAGTGAAAATGAAGCTGGACATGGAGAAGAATTCACAGTCAAAGATGTTGCAGACAAACGCCTATTCAGGGATGTCGCAAGGATAGGTGCCAGGGCAAAAATGGAAATTCCCATGTATGAGGGAAACCTAGATGTTAAAGAGCTTCTAGAATGGATTAGAGCTCTAGATAAATACTTCAACTATGAGGATGTCAAGGAAKATAGAAAAGTCAAACATGTTGTCACAAGGCTTAAAGGGCATGTAGAATTATGGTGGGATGAACTGCAGGCTGTCAGACGTTGTAAAGGCAATAAGAAAATCAAAAGTTGGGATAGAATGGTTGCGAAGATGAAAYATAAATTCATCCCCAAGGATTATCAAATTACTCTGTTTCGGAGGAGCAGAATTTGAGACAGAAGYTGATGTCAGTGAAGGAGTACACTGAAGAATTCTACAAGGTAAACATCAGAGCGGGTCATTGGGAGAGCGATGATGAAAAGGTTTCCAGGTACATGAATGGTCTTAGATAATACATCCAAGATGAGATGAGCATGATGATCATTTAGAAAGTAAAATATGCTTATTAGATGGCTCTGAAATATGAAGAGAAGTTGAGACGAAAGAAAGGTCAAAGAGGCCAAGGCAGAAGTCAAGCTAGAGGCAAAGCAGTTGCCCAAGACAGAACTCAGAGACCTCAAGAAGAGGGGAAGAAACCTCAAACTCGGCATGAGAGAGGAGGAAGCTTAGAGAGAGGGTAGTATGCTGATAGAAATACTTTTCCTCGAGCTAGAGGAAGAGGAAGAGGCCAAGGAGGTGAAGTGAAATGTTGTGTCTATGGGAAAAACAAACATAAATCTTATGAACATCGAGATAGAAAGAAAGAAGGTGGTGAAACTCACATTGTCAAAGCACAAAGACGGAATGTGGAAGATCCTTGATGATGAGGAATGAGGACAGATGTTAAGTAATTTGTGGACAGATGTAGGATTTGTCAGCACACTAAAGGGAAAAGGCAGAACATAGGGTTGTACTAGCCATTACCCATACCGGAAAGGTTGTGGGATGCAGTAAGCATGGATTTCATATTGGGACTTCCAAGAACACAAAGAGGATGTGATTTGATCTTTGTGGTAGTCGACAGATTTTCCAAGATGGCACATTTTATACCATGCCAGAAAACCAGAGACGCAACACATATTGTGAACCTGTTTTTCAAAGAAGTCGTTAGACTTCATGGCTTGCCAAGAAGTATCATGTCTAATCAAGATACCAAGTTCATGGGAAATTTCTGGAGGACTTTGTGGAAGAAGCTAGGGACAAGTTTGTCATTTAGCTCAGTGTATCATCCTCAGATGAATGGAAAGATAGAATTTGTCAAAAAAAGATTGGGAGATTTGCTAAGGAGCCTAGTGACTAAACAACACAGTCAGTGGGATCACATTCTGCCACAGGTAGAATTTGCTTACAATGATTCAATCAATAGAAGCACAGGGCAGACTCCATTCCAAATTGTGTATGGAATGAAACCAAGGGAATTTTTTGAATTGAGAAATTCAAAACAAAAAGAACTCAGGAATGCTAGCGCAGAGAATTTTCCAGAAGCAATGAAGGAGCTTCACAGCCAAGTCAAGGAGTGATTGTAGAGTTCAAACCAATAATACAAGCGTAGAGCAGATCAACACAGGCGATAACTTCAATTTGAAGTTGGTGATCTGATTCTTGCACATCTGAGGAAGGAAAGGTTCCCAAGGGGAACATATAACAAATTGAAAATAAAAAAGATTGGGCAATGCAAGGTCTTGAAGAAATTTGGGGCAAACGCATATGAGATTGAATTACCCAATGGGATCGGAATTTCACCGATATTCAATGTTGCGGATTTGTACTCTTACAGAGATGGAGAAGCAGGAGTAGAGGATGAACCGACAGAGGTTCAATGGACTAAACAAATGCCTGTAGCTAAAAATCCACAGATGGAAAGCATAATTGACAAGCGTATTAGCAAGAAGACTAGGAGGAAAGAGTATTTTGAATACTTGGTCAAATGGAAGGGACATTCAATTGAATATGCCAGCTGGGAAGATGAAGCAAAAATTCAGAAGCATGGACAGACTGTGCAAGAGCTCATGAACAAGAGTTCATGAAAATTTTCAAGCGAGGGAATATGATGCAAGAGCATCGTGCAAAGCCCAAAGCGCGCGACTAAGCCAAAGAAATAGTTGGAGGCATGGAGGAAGAAAAGAGAATGTTTTCATAAAGACCCATTTTGAATTTTGAAACAAATTCATTGATGTAATAGTTAAGAGGAATGTACTTGCATTTATACTTTGGAGATTGTAAACAAACCTAGGGAAATCCTCCTGTCTATCTTTTGTATCAAGGCATTTAAGCCAGTTAATGAAAGTAGGTCGGTTTGAATTAATAAGGTTAGACAGTTTAGAGAGTAGGAGGGAAAACAGATATAAACACCCTCATTCTTGTATCATTGTAACATTATCATTAAGAAATTAGAATAGAGAAGAAAAGAGAGAGAGCCATGGAGAAGAATTCCATGTACAGGAGCTTTGAATTAATATATGAATCTTTGAATCAGATTTCATGGTGGTATGATGTTTTCTATCTTTACATGGTGAATGGTATGCTTATAGTTGTTTATTCACTCTGGTTATGCATTTGCTTGAATGTTGTGTGCATGTATGATTTCATGTTGAATGTTTGAAGTCTGAGAGAGAGAGAATGAGTTTCAAATGTTTATCATCCTTAGTGAGAAAAGTTCCTGCAAGGAGTGTAGTGAAACATCCACAAGGAGTGCGTTGACAAAGGTTCATAGTTTATCTCTAAAAGCTCAGGAGGGATACCGTTGTTCTCATTTCAATAGAAGTGAAAGTGAGGCACATAAGTCATGCAAGGTGTGTGCAGGATGGTTGAAATCTTAGGATTTATAAACTAAGGGAAGGGTTTTGAGGACTGTTGTTGCAGAGAGTGCACAGAGTCGAGAGGTCGAATATCCAAAAGTATTTGAAAGGTTGCAGCAAGGAGTGCGTGCAGGAGTTCTTTCGAGGCTTGAAGTTGTCGGAGAAAGCTCAGGAGAGTTAACACCTTTGAACATTTCAAAGGAGGGCGAAGGTTGAATTACTTCAAAGGGAGACGAGGGTCAAAGTCATCTAGCAAAATTTAAGTTCCCGTAGAAGAACACTGGTTCATTTCGTGGAAGTTGTCCAGGAGCAACGAGTGGTCGGAATTCTCTGTGGAGAATTCACGAAACCGCGAGGACTGTGGGATTCCAGTGAAGCTGCAAGAAGGATAAGTGTTGGATGAATCCATCCTTCGGGAGGTAAGAATCAACGTGGACCGTTGATCGTGATTTTCACAAGCCTTCATATCATTTCGTCATTTCGGGGATCCTAATGACTAGGAGTTGAGAGCAGTGGAATGAAAGTCTGGAAGTCGCGAGTTGCGATAGGAATCCGCGTGGAATTTGGGATTTCGGCACTTTGGGAGCTCAAGGTTTTAGAGGAGTCAGTTTCAACTGTCAAAGTTGCGAAGTGGCGAGAGCTGAGAGCTCGTCTGAATGCATGGCACATCTATCAGGTGGGGACCGCAAGGGTGACAGGTGGCGTGTCTTTGTAAATCGGCGGAGTCAAACTTTGTTGACTATTTCAGGGTTCGGAGGTTGAAGGACTGGGAACCTTGCATCTAGGTTCGCGAAGTCATGAAGTCCAAAACCCCGATGAAGTGAGAAGCCCATTGGGAATCCAACCTTTTCTAAGTGCATCGGAGTTCATCAATTCGGGTTTTAGAAGTTGTAGAGATAGGAACCCTCGACAACAGGGATAGCGAAATCGCAAAACCTGAAGCTCCGGTTTAGTAAAGGGCATGATGCTATTGTGATTAAGGAGATCTGGGTTGGCACCTGGTGTTTGTACACACAAGATCAATTCATAAGGACCTGTGGATACACCGTGAGTGTATGGGATCTTCCCCTAGGGGAAATCAAAGAGTAAATTAGACTCAAGGGAAGATTAGAATGATCCTATGCAGACCTTGGGCCTGAGTGTTTAGGGGTCTCTGGCATCAAGTATGGAAGCCTTACGTATGAGTTCTTACACACCCCATCCCTCAATAACTCTTGAGGAGGTATTCCCACCCACCATCCTGACTGTAATTCATTTTTGGGTCAGAGGACAGTTATGCTCCTGAGCAATTAAATTCAGTAATGTATTGGTTTGGTGAATTTTAACATAGCTATTCATGGTCCCCTTCACCATCTCTTTGATAGAATTCATCGTATTTCTAAGTACACTCCCCTTCCATTAGAAATGTAACACTTGTCCATTTTCTTAGTAAATAATTAGGTTCACATTCATCTACCTTTCAAACAAAGGTCCATCGAATCAATATTCACACATAAAAAGTTTTCCATAGTCTTTTGGCCATTTATAGTTATATTTACAAAATGGGGGAAACAGGGTGTCACAATTCCCTCCCAMTTAAAGGAACATCATCCTTGATGTTCTATCTATTAACATGTTCTGTAT
The DNA here is from genome assembly GCA_010110895.2 of Picea sitchensis. Lineage (NCBI taxonomy): Eukaryota > Viridiplantae > Streptophyta > Pinopsida > Pinales > Pinaceae > Picea > Picea sitchensis. Next base: position 1,636 of record SNQJ01S0237416.1, on the reverse strand, counting down.
ATACAGAAGTGAACAAAAATGGGTATTCCTGTCTCATGGCATCCTCCATTTCCCATGTGGCCTCTTCTGGGCCAAAGTGTTTCCACTACACTTTGACATGTGCAATGGTTTGGTTCTTGAGTGGGGTTTCCTTGTTTTCTAGTATTCATTGAGGTTCTAGTAGGAATTCTCCCTCCGGTTCCACCTGTATCACAAACTAGTCAATTATATGATTAGAATCATGTACATATTTCTTCAGCAATGAAACATGGAAAACATTATGTGCTTTTACTGTGGGAGGAAGTGCTAGCCTATAGGCTACAGGTCCCACTCTATCTAGAACTTCAAAAGGTCCACAATACTAAGGTGCCAACTTGGCACAAGCTCCCATCCTTAGGGAAATATTCGTAGGCCTAACTATGAGATAGACGTGGTCTCTTCTCTTGAATTCTCTTGGGGTTCTCTTTCTGTCGGCATAAATTTTCTGTCTATTCTGAGCGATTTTCAGATTTTGCTTTATCTGAATCACTTGTTGTTCCATTTATTTCAACAAGTTGGGTCCAATCGTAATTATGTTCATGGTATTACTCCAACTGACTAGAGTGTTTCACAACCTACCATAGAGGGCTTCGGAAGGGCTCATCTTTAGTGATTCTTGGTAGCTATTGTTGTAGGAAAATTCCATCAATGGTAGGTAATATTCCCACTTTTTAGGTTGATGCATTACATTCATCCTTACCATGTCTTCTAGTATTTGGTTCACTCTTTCCATCCATCCATCAGTTTGAGGATGATAAGTTGTGCTAAACAATAATTTGGTCTCCAAGCCAACCATCAAGGATTTCCAAAAATTTGAAGTAAATTTTGTGTCTCTGTCAGTCACGATCTCCTTAGGCATTCCATGTAGTCTGAATATCTCCTTCATGAATATGTTGGAAATATTTATTTCTTTACAAGTCGATTTGACAGGAACAAAATGAGCGGACTTGTTCAATTTATCCACTACTACTATGATGGCGTTATTCTGCCTGGCCAATGTTGGTAATCCGATGATGAAATGCATGGAGATGGTCTCCCATTTCCATTCTGGGATTGGAAGAGGTTGTAATAATCCTACTGGGTGCTGGTGTTCTTCTTTAACTTGCTGGCACTCTAGACATTTAGCTAAATACTCAGCTATGTCTTTCTTCAATCCAGGCCAATAGAATTGTTTCCTGGTGGCCCTGAACATCTTTTGATAGCCCAGATGGTTGGTGTATGTTCTCTTGTGAAATTCATCCATTATGAAAATCTTCAAGACATCACAACTTGGAATATATATCATGTTTCGGTAAGTCAACAAACCTCCATCTAGCATCTGGTAGCCTTCATAAATTATCCCTACGGTTTCTTACTGTAGGTACGAGGTCACGGTCTGGAAGAATGCATCTGTTTCTTGTGCATTCCTAACTCTTTCCCTGACATTCATCTCGCAAGTTCCCACCACTGCCAGGTGAATTGTTTTCATACTTCTGCTAAGGGCATCGACCACCTTATTTTCCTTTCCTCTTATATGTTTGATTTCGAAATAAAACTCGCTAAGGAGGGCCATCCACCTAGCTTGTCTAGCATTGAGTTTTGGTTGGTCAAACAGGTGCTGCAATCCACAGTGGTCTAT